>JALAZF010000183.1:4532500-4815000 GCA_022829125.1 Lathyrus tuberosus
TTTATCCCAAGTTAAAATTCCTAAAAAACCTTTAAATATCTTTTAGAAAATAAATTTCTAAATTTATTTACAGAAAAAAGGAAATAAAAGCCAAAAAAAAAAAACAGTTAGGCTAAAAAATAAAAGTTTATATCCCAATAATTCCCAAATTCCCAAAATAATCCCTAAACAAATTAAAAGTATTTTTTATCCTTCAAAAATGAAATGAAATTTATTCTTTTCTCCCAAACCCAATATTTATCCTTTTCAAAAATAATTTCCTTGAAATATAAAACCCTAAAAATTAAATTCTTTATTAAGAAAATATAAAAGGAATTAATTATTCATTTTATCATACAAAGTCCTTATTCCCTAAAATGATTAATTCAACAATTAACTTAAATCATTTGATAAAATAAAATTCTAAGCAAAAATTAATTAATAAATCAAATTAAATAATTAATAGAAAAAACCCAAGAAAACCCTATTTTAACAAATTAAATTAAGGAATTAATTTAATTGTTAAAAACTAAAAAAACCTATTTTTACAATTTAAATTAAAACCTATTTTAACAACTTAAATTAAGGAATTAATTTAATTGTTAAAAACTAAAAAACCTATTTTACAATTTAAATTAAAGCCTATTTTAACAACATAAATTAAGGAATTAATTTAATTGTTAAAAACTAAAAAAAAAACTATTTTATAATTTAAATTAAAGCCTATTTTAACAACTTAAATTAAGAAATTAATTTAATTGTTAAAACTAAAAAACTAAAATCCATTTTTACAATTTAAATTAAGGCATTAATTTAATTGTAAAAAAAAACTAAAAAAACCCTATATTAACAATTTAAATCAAGAAAAATAATTTAATTGTTAATAATCTAAAATTAATTAAATAAAATAAAAAAAAAACCAGGAGGGGTGTATTTCCTTTAGAAAAGAACCCATTGGGCTTCTAGGGGGTGCTGATAGTGATTAGGGCGCAAGGCCCAATCACTTAAATCCAAAACCTGGAAAAAAACAAAAAAAAAGGCTACCGTGGGAAGGAGTCAGCGGTTGGCTCTCCTTGCATCGTACGATCCAAATCCTATGGCTCTAAGTACTCCTAACGTCATCCATTGATCTCGCTGACTGGTCCATGTACACAAAACGGACGGCTACGATGTGCAGTCAACACTGGTTCACCGTGGACAAGCAAGCACGTGATTGGCTAGCTGACCGTCCCAGTCAACGTATCCAAGAGCGAGGGAGACGCCATTTGGCGTCCATCCATGGCCTCACGGAGGGAGTATTTATCTCGTTCCCTCTCAGATCCCTCTCATTTTTCACTCCTCTTTCTCTCTCTTCGCTCACTCTCTCAGAGCTCTCTCACTTCTCTCTAACCCAATTCTCCGACCACCACCCAAATTCCTCCGGCCACCACTAGAACCACCCCCAAAACCAGATTCCGGTTGAGGATTCAACCAGGAAATTCAATCGTCAAGAACCCTAGCTTAAAACCTAAGAACCCTAACCCTCTATTCGTCCAAAACCCAGAAATTTCAAGAACCCTAACCCTTATTCCACCTAAACCCAGAAATTTCAAGAACCTACCCCATGAACCCTAATTTTCCAAAAATCCCAGAACCGCAACCAAAATCCCGATTCAAAAAACCCAAACACAAACAAACAACAACGACTCAGAATCAAAGCCAAAAAAAGCTAAGTTTTATTTTTTTTACCGTCCGTGCAGTGAAACTGGTAGTATTTTATTTATCCTTTCCTCTAATCTCCTTCTCCTTTCTTTGTTTGCAGGTGCGAATAAGGTTTAGCTCAGAGGGGTTAGGGTTCTGATGTTAAACCCTAACTCTCTACGTACTTGGAGCCTTCGGTGATGGTTGGGGAATTCGCGCAGCAACAACGTGTTCTCCCTTAGGGTCCCCTTTTTTTCAGAAATTTCCTTTAGTTTTTATAGGCATAGGAATTAGGTTCAGGAATTAATTTGATTAGATTCAGTTTAGAAATTTTTGATGTAATCTTCTGTAATTTGATTTGTTTTGATCAGATTTAGATTTAGGATTTGAAATTGATTTGATATGTGTATATTTTGATTCAAAAATTAATGAAATTGATCTGCTTATGATTTGATTTTGCTTTGATTCAAATCTCCCTTTTCCTGCGCAAAATCAGGGTTAGCTGAGGAAGACGGAAGCCCACTCTGGGTCAAATAGTTTGATCAAAATAAAATAAAAATACAAATAAAATAAAATAAAATAAATAATAAAAGTCAATAGCCCCATAACCATAAAATAAAAAATGATTAATTTAGTTAATAATGAAATAAATAATAATAAAATAAATAATAATTATAAACTATATTAATAAATAAATAAAATCCACTACTAATCACTCCTAAACCCTAATAATTAACACAAAATTATCCCTAATAATATATATTAAAATCTAAATCTTAAATAAAACAGTATTCCTAATTAATTAAAAAAATAGAAAGCCCAGCAAAAATAGAAATTTAATAAAGCAAAAAGATACTAATAAACCAATTAACACTAAAATAAAACTTAATTATTCTCTAATTAAACTAAAAACCCAAATTCTAAAATAATACCCACTTAACTTAACCATGATAAAAATTTAAAATAAACTAAAAAATGAAGTATCAATTAAAACACTTTGCTCCCTAATATTAAAAATTATTGACCCAAAATTCAAAATTTTATCTAAAAATAATCTAAGACTTTTGATCCCTAAAAAATGATAAAATAAAAAACCCTTACATGAAACCAAACCCCAAAATAGGTCTGAAAGTACTAGCAGACCCCCCCCCCCCCCAAAGCCCACATGAAACTGACTGACACCCCCTAGCAGCGTGAGAAAAATCTCAAAAGAGTGAGAAAAACCCTGGTCAAAATTTAGGGTACTACAAGATAGATATGCAAGAGTCACACGACTGCAATCATAAGAGTGTACATCATTCAGAATCATCTTTCACTTGTTCTGATTAATCTAATTTAGTATGAATATCTATAGTTCTTATTTCCATAATCCCTTATAAGTTCTTTATGGAGTTCTGACTTGGTCACGGGTTCTGCAGACACAGGATTCTGTAGCGTGCGATTTTTGTCGGTGACGCGACCACCTTACCGCATTGGTTGGAATTGGGTGCTACGTTCGGATTTCTTATTTATCCTATGAAGTTGGAAAGGAAAGGGAAGTTATCTAAAACTAACCTTGCACGCAAATGTTTTCTTCAACAAATGCTAAGAGATTGGGGGGTCCGAGGTCAGGTTATACAAAGGGAAGTTGTCAATTACCCAGTGTATATATGGTTATCCATAGACCTTTTATGGCATTTTTTAAATACTTTCTGGTGTTCATCTGTTATGGGTTGGGAAAGTTTCTCCTTTGGGAGTGTTGAGAAGATGTTTTTTGTTGTTTTCGGTTTTTTCGTTGTTTTAGGGAAGGTGTTGGACCTAGAGTTTTTGATTTGTGTTCTCGCTAAGATTTCACAATCTTATGCCTACGTATTCCCGTAAAGATACTCGGGAAATCAGAGCAATCGTAGTTCCTCCTATTCCATGGGAGGAAAGGTGTTTGGTGTCTTGTTTAAAGCCCTAGGTTGTGTAGCGAGCGATTTTTGTCGGTGACGCGACCACCTTATCGTTGAAGTTTCCTCACCGCAATGAGGAGGAGTTGGGTGCTACTTTCTGATTTCTTATTTATCCCATGAAGCTGGAAGGGAAAGGGAAGCTATCTAAAATTAACCTTGCACGCGATTGTTTAACTGAACAAATGCTTAAAAGAGATTGGGGGGTTCGGGGTCAAGTTATACAATGGGGAGTTGTCAATTACTCATCCTATATATGGTTATACATAGGATATTAGCTTTAGGTTTCGCTTTATAATTTATGGTGTTTATCTGTTAATGGGTTGGGAAAGTTTCTTGGGAAGTATGAGCAAGCGAGTGAGTTTTTGTTGATGTTTGGGTGTTTTTGGTAAGGTACTAGACCTAAGTTTTGATTAATATGAAGGTACTGGACGTAAGGATTTTTATTGGTATGCTCGCTAAGATTTCGCAATCTTATACCTACGTATTCCTGTTTAAACGAAACAGGGAAATCAGAGCAATCATAGTTCCTCATATTCTAAGGGAGGAGGAAGATGTTTGGTGTCTTGTTCAAAGCCCAAGATTGAAGCTAAAAGGTTTTGACTGAGAGAGAATTTGTCATCTCTAAAGAAAGATGGTTGATTTTTGTGTGTTTTGATCAAAGCACAAGGTTGATGCTACGAGGTTAATTGACTCGGCTAGGGGATTTCTTTATACAAAGCCTAAGTGGAGGCTGGAAGTTTGACTTTTCCGGGGAAAATGTTTAATCTGTCTTGTACAAAGCCCAAGATTGAGGTTAAAAGTATTTTGACTTCGCCGGGGGAGGTTTGTAAGTGTCTTGTACAAAGCCCAAGATTGAGGCTGAAATGAGAAGTTTAACTGGTGAGGATATTTTTAGGTGTCTTGTATAAAGCCCAAGATTGAGGCTAACCTTACTGGGAAAATCATTATACAAAGCCTACGAGGAGGCTGAAAGGATTTTGACTCTTCTTGGGGAAAATCAGTCCCCATAGCCTAAAGGAAGGCAGGGAGGAAATGACTCTGTTGGATAAGATATCTATCCCAAGCTTAAGAGAGGGAGATTTATGTCTTGTACAAAGCCCAAGATTGAGGCTAAAGGGGTTTGACTCAACAAGAGAGTGTTTTTATCTGTCCTGTACCAAGCTGAGGATGGAGGCTGGACAAGCTGGAGAAATTATTCTACACAGCTTGAGAAGAGGCTAGCTCCTGCTAGGTGAAATCTTTATACCAAGTTTAGACAAAGGTCGACTCAACGAGAGAGTATTTTTATCTGTCTTGTACAAAGCCCAAGATTGAGGCTAAAAAAGGTTGACTCAACAAGAGAGTCCGAAAAGGTGATTGACTCAACAAGAGAGTCTAAAAAGTGATTGACTCAACAAGAGAGTCTAAAAAGTGATTGACTCAACAAAAAAGTCTGAAAAGTGATTGACTCAATGAGAGAGTCTGAAAAGGTTAGCTCCAATGGGGAGAATCATTTGTATAAAGCCCAAGAGGAGGCTGACTTCGCTGAGGAAGGATCATTATACAAAGCCTAAGAGGAGGCTAGCTTTCTGCTGAGGAAAGGTCCTTATACAAAGCTTAAGAGGAGGCTATCTTTTTCCTGGGATAATTGGGATCCCCAGGCAGGTCCAAGTGGGGAATCAACTCTTGCTGAGGATTACAAAAGAGTTGAGATGTTAAATACCTTGAGGTTCTGGTTGAAGGTAGTGTTGACCCTGGTCGGGGAACTCTCATGAGAGAGACTGGGTTTCTGCTAGAGATCGATCCAGAATGCCCGGGGTTTTCCCTAAAGTTGTAAGGGACTTGAGAATGCCTGACTCAAGGGGATTAGACTGTCCAAGTCTACTGGTGTGGAAGAGTTTTATCTATTGTATGATGCCCAAGAGGAGGAAAGAGCATTAAGGGATGAGAATCAACCCTAAAGTGGCCTGAGGTCTGACACTGGAAAGACTGCTCTAGCAAAGGATGACTAAGTTCTGTCTTATACCTTTAAGAGGTCGTCAGGGTCCTTGTCTTAAGCCCAAGAGAAGGCATGAGAACTTCTAAGAATATGGAGGGTCCTTGTACAAAGCCCAAGAGGAGGCGGGATGTTTTTAGGAAACCTGTGGGTCTCAAACCAAGAAAATTTCAAGAAATGCTATTCACCGAGAATATATCATTTAGTGAAAGTTCTGTGATTTGAAGAAATTCAAGAAATGCTATTCACTGAGAATAGATCAACTCTGGGGAGTAGAATTTCTTTGACAATTTCTAAAGTGGCAGCCTGAGAAAAGGTTTAAGAGAATACTGCCTTTCTCTTTGTTCCATATTGTTTAAGCCCAAGAGAAGGAAAGACTGTATCTAGAAATCCTATGGGGATCTAGTTTTGTTTGTATTTTAAGAGTGACCAACAGGGCTTTACCTAGTTCTAGACCTAGTTGCCGGGGAAAATTCTAAATAACTATACTAGTATATATACAGTTGATATATGACAAGTAAAATGGGTATGAAAGAATACTAACCATGCGCAGCTTCCCACAATACAGTTATATATATCAAAGCGAGTAAATGAAAGCTGTTTAAAAACTTACAGGTGAGCAAGCTTCCATGCTGTATTGTTAGTGGTTCAAAGAAATCAAAAGAAAGTTTTGATAACAATACATATATTTGAATCTAAATCAAAAGGGAATTGTTTTGAAAAGATTGGTGGGGCTTATACTCAAGGAGAGGCCTAAGGTTTAACAGTGATTGCACCGTTGTTTTGAATATTGTACCGGGACTTATACAACGACTGAGGCCCAAAAAGGTTTATGTACAACAAGGGTTGGGTCTTACACTCTAATAGAGGCCCAAAGAGTATTTAAAGAAAAGAAATGGGACTTATAACATAAGGGTAGGCCCAGTTGATTTTATTTTAAACTGGCGATCGCGCCGAGATTTTTGAAAACACCGTGGGTCTTATACAATAACTGAGGCCCAAACTATTTTGGCTTCAAAGAGGGATTGGGTCTTATACTCTATTAGAGGCCCAAAGGGTTTGAAAATGAATAAAGATGGGTCTTATAGCTCAAGGAGAAGCCCAGTTGATTTTGTTAAAAAGGCGATGATCGCGTCGAACTTTTGAAAATATGCAGAGGGACTTATACAATTTGTGAGGCCCAAAAAGGTATTATTTACAAAGGGGTTGGGTCTTACACTCTATTAGAGGCCCATGAGTGTTTGAAAAAGATTGATGAGGGTGGAATCAATCAAAAATCATGTTTTTATCCACAAAATGATTGAAAACCATTTAAGTTTAGAAAGTCAAGAAGGAACAAATATTTTAAATGTTAAAAAACAAATAAAAATTAATTCTTTCGCAAAAATATCAAGTATATGAAATAAATAATATTTTTGGGAAATTTTTGTAAAATAAAATATTTTAACATTTTTATGAATTATTAAAAAAAGAATCAACTCAAAATCATTAAAATTCAGAGAGAAATTAATTTTTGAATCAATTAAATAAAAATACAAAATTCAAATATTTGAATTTTGAAAAAGGGCGCCAAGAACACCTGCGTGTTCTGCGTTTTGCCCATATTTGCATTTTCTCATCAATCTCGTTGAATACTTGATGAAATCACACAATCCACATATCAATCTACTCGTTTTCACCTCACGGTCATGTCTATGGTCTTTCATTTCATTTATTTTAAGCATGGAATAAGAAATCAAAGAGAAACCTCAAGAACCCTAAATTTTGCATGAAGGCTCAGAAATTCCACACACGATTCATACAAAGCAATTAATTGAGGGGAAATATTCCATACATGATTATGAACATATGGCAAAAGTATTGTGCGAGGAAATATGCATCAATCATGAGATGACCAAGTTGAGGCTTACCTCTTGCAGCTGGTGATCGTGTTTTGAGTTAGAGGTGTTACATCTTGGTTCCAATGATGTGGACAGCTTCCCTAGGTGCTATGGAGTATGTCTGAATGCTTGGAGTGGATTGAATTGAGCTGGAACTTGATTTGGCACCTCAACTACAAATTTGTCAAAGGCTTGTGCAGATGGCTGGTGATTTTGAGAATCTGGTGTTCCAGATGTTACTTAAGTGTTTGGATAACTTCTATATGATGTTTATGACGTGTGTGTGTGATTGGTTTGGTTGGAATTGCTCTCAAACTCAAAACCTGATAGTGACTTGAGTTAGAAAGCAAAATTGGAGTGAAAGAGGGGATTTTGAGGAAAGCATCAGTTTGGGTGCTTTGGTGTACTCAAACTGATCACAAATGAGGTCTATTTATAGTGCAATAAGTTTATTTTGGCTACAATAGTGTATGGCAACTGGTACATGTCTGTGGCCAATTGTGATCAAATGGAATCTCAAGTCTCCTCTAGCCATTGACTTGAGATTAGAGCACAGGCCTATGGTTCTTTGATTCAAGGATAAGGCTTAACTGAAGTGTTCATCTTTGCTCTGATAAATGCCACCTCTAAGCATCCATTAAATGTTCTAAAACAAAATTGGAGTCTTGGCCTTCTTTAGGCTTTATAGGTTTGGCATGGCTATTATAGATTTTGGGACTTTGGAGGCTGATAGATCAGTGCTTGTCCCTTATTTGTTCCCCCTTGGGGTGTGCAGATGGATAACCATGCTTGGAGTTGCACAATTTGATCAAATCGAGCCATAATGCATAAATCTGTCTTGTAAGACAGTTTGCATCATGGCATATTGCAGCCATCATATCTTCTAGCTCAGATGGAATTTGATGGAGTTCTTGGACATTTTGGAAAGCTGATATATCCTATTTCAACATGATGTCCAACTTTGGTTTTGATCCAACTTGAATTACACTGAAAAATGCCTCTACATTTGGGAAAAAATATTCTATTTCACTAAGTGTTGGAAAAATGTCACTTTTGTGTTTTCAGCCATTTTGATCACTCCATAACTTAAAATCCATGAGGAATTGGAATGAGATGTAGTTGACACTTTTAAAGTATGCCATGAGAGCTACAAATCCATCTTTGGACCATCCAAAATGGTTGCTTGGATCTCAATTTATGATCCTTGGAAGTTGGTACCCTAGCCACTTTGTTCCATAACTTAGAAAAATTCTAAGTTTTTATGGTTACCCCTTTTACAAGTTAACTCACTTTCTTTGATTTTTCTATATGAATGATGATTCAAATCACATATTAACATTGTTTTAGGGTTGAGGAACCATAATTGTGAAAAATCTCAAAAAGTCAAACTTGACTTTTGTGCACAGTTGACTTTTTATCAGATGAATTCCAAACTGTGCGATCCTTTGTGAAATCAAGTCCTTGATCTAAATCAAACTTGATGGATATGTTACATAGGTGTTATAGAGTGTATTGAATCATGTCCCAAGGTTTGGGAGCATGTCTGGGCCAAAAGTCAAAGGTTCAGTTGACTTTTTCCTCGAAACCCTAATTGTGGTCCTGATGAAATTGAAACTTGTGGATCAAGCTTCTTGGATCAATCCATTATTGTAAATGGATCAATGTGGTTTATTAGAGACCCTCAAATCATGTCTTGAGGTCTTGGCTCATGTTTTGTCCAAAAAGTCAACTTAGGGGTGAATTAGGTCAAGAAACCCTAATTCCTAATTTTTTGTAAATGCATCCCCTGAGACTAAATTGACTTGATGATTGGGTGCATGAGGTCCCTTGGAGTATCTTGAGTTATATTTTGAAGCATTGGCTCATACCCAGGTGAAGATTTTCATCTGGAGGCCCTGGTCAACCAAAACCCTAATTTGGTGACACTGGCGACCTTGAGGCTTAATCCACTTGGAATGTTGCAACCTTGTGCCTGATTCCTGATGTGGGAGTCCTCTTGATCATTTATGTGTGTTTGAGAGGTTAGAAAAGTTAAAGATCATGTTATTCCTTGATTGATCCTTTGTCTAAGGCTCTGAGAGGGCTTAAAACCCTTATTCTTAGTTGTAGTGAATGCTTAACAATTCTTTAGGAGACTGATTGAGGCATGAAGGTACATCCCTATTGTGGTAATGATTTACACAATGATGGGAAATCTTAGTGGTCAAAATTTGGGGTATGACAGATGCCCCTATTTAATCTTCTTGGACCCGAAGGTGTGAATGGCGAAGGTATTCGGGCATTCGAGGTGCAAGAGGATTAAATATCGGAATACCCAAAATTTTGACAGTGGTTATGAATGGTAGTTTACGCATTCGTATTCTTTTGCTAAGCGTTGATACTTAGAAAAGGTAAAACTTCCCCTCGATCCTGGTTTCCTACCAAGGAACTGGTCTCAGTTTTTGATACAAACTTCCCCTCGATCCTGGCTTCCTACCAAGGAACTGGTCTAAGTTTTCTTTTGGACTAAACCTCCCCTCTATCCCTGGTCTTCAGCCATGGAACTGGTCTCAGTTTCTGATATAAACTTCCCCTTGATCCTGGTTTCCTACCAAGGATATGGTCTCAGTTTCTGATATAAACTTCCCCTCGATCCTGGTTTCCTACCAAGGATCTGGTCTCAGTTTCTTTTGTCAATAAACTTTCTTGACAAGGGACACTATTCGTAGCAATTTTCCTCAAACTTCTCGCCGAATTTTCCTGGGGAGATGCCATTTGATGGAAAAGTTTTTGATGTCAGACTTGCTGGGGAACCCATTCGTCTGAGCTGCAGAGGTGTACAAACTTCTCTATTGGAGATGCCATTTGTTAACACTACTGGGGAAAACGAGTCTCTTGTGAGACTGCTTTCTGCTTGGGGGCATTACATCATACTTTTCCTTGAGATCTTCTCGAAGAGATGCCATGTGATGTAATTCAGTTTGGAGGTACTGATGACCCTTTCGTAAGCGAATTTTCTGGAGAAAAACTGTCGTATTGCCAAAGCTTTGATTAAGAGGCTTTCTCTGGGGATTTTACTTAATCCGGGAAAGCGAATATATCATCTTCAATGGCGAAGAGTGATGTTTTTCGAAAGTTTTCTTGCTTTTCAGAGGTTCAAGTTATCAAAGTGGTCAAAGACCGTCTCTAATCCAGAGATAAACTGGAGAGAGATTGCTTAGATGATTCATTTCCTGACGAGGAAAGAACTGACAACTCAATTGACAAGAGGACTTTTATCACTTGGGAACAAGATCGATTAGAGTGACAGTGATAGTGATATGAGTATGCATGAATCAATAATGCATGATGTATGTATGTATATGCTGACAAAACTGATGCGACATACAGACTAACGGATGAACATGATTGGATACTCGACCACTGCGGGGAACGAGGAAGTACCATTTGGTCCAAAATAACAATTCTACCTTGCCTAGGAGAGATAGTCCCCGTGGGGAAAATCGTTAGTCAGGCTTAAGAGATAAGAACTCTGTCGAGGATGTCGGAGAGAATATTCGCATCTGACATAGTTGATCCTTCATTCAGGTGTACTGGTTTAAAAGGATTTCTTTGATTCTCACTTTGAAGCTCGATTACTTCTGGAGAAGCGATCGATGTTCTTTCGATGTTCAACTGTCAAAAGAAATTCATTTTTGTTTTATTTCAAGAATCGTTGATCATATTAAAAACATAATTCTGTAAAGCTAAAACAAATGAGAATTGCAAACAAAAGCACTAGGGCTCAAATTTTATTGATAGGATGGAAATAAACCCAGCGCGTGATTCCATAGATTATTTACAAAGTTAGAAAATGGTAATTTAAGGGAAAAGGGCTACATTGAAACATAACGACCGCTATCCTTCTACCAACTTTGAATTCGGGACATCCCGAGCTTCTGTCGAAGATGACCTTGACTGGAGTCTTCCTGACTGATGGCATTACTACTGCTGGGGGATTTGCCCCTCTGTTGGACGTAGTTACTTGCCATGAATCCCTAATTTTTGCCTGGATTGTACTTTGAGATTTCCAATCCACCGGGATGATTTCTGATCATGTCTCTAATTTTTGCCTAGACCTCCCTTTTGGGTTTTCAATCCACTGAGACGTTTTTTTATCCAGGCGAAGTATTTCTTGACTACATCAACATTTGTGGGGTAGGAAAATTCCTCTCCATCCATGGTTGCAAGTCTCAAGGCGCCGCCTAAGAAAGCTTTCTTGACCACATAGGGGCCGTCATAATTCGGAGTCCATTTGCCCTGGAAATCAGTGAGGAATGATTGTATCTTCTTGAGCACGAGATCTCCTTTCCTGAAGACGCGAGGTCGGACCTTTTTGTCAAATGCCTTCTTCATTCTTTGCTGATACAACTGAACATGGCATAGTGCCGTTATTCGCTTTTCTTCGATCAGATTCAGTTCGTCGTGTCGAATTTGACACCATTCAGCTTCTAATAGCTTAGCTTCCATCAATACCCGAATTGATGGGATCTCTACTTCTATGGGGAGTACTGCTTCCATGCCATATACTAGAGAGAAAGGGGTTGCCCTTATAGAAGTGCAGACAGACGTGCGATAACCGTGAAGAGCAAAGGGTAGCATCTCGTGCCAGTCTTTGTAGGTTACAACCATCTTTTGAATGGTCTTCGTGATATTCTTGTTAGCCACTTCTACCGCTCCATTCATCTTAGGCCGGCAGTGAGATGAGTTATGGTGTTCGATTTTGAACTCACCACACAACTCTTTCATCATCTTATTGTTCAAGTTAGATCCATTATTAGTAATGATCTGGCTTGGGACACCATAACGGTAGATGAGATTATTTTTGATAAATCGGACCACCACTTGTCGGGTTACATTGGCGTATGACACTGCTTCGACCCACTTGGTGAAGTAATCGATGGCTACCAGGATGAACTGATGTCCGTTCGAAGCCTTGGGTTCGATCATGCCAATCATGTCGATTCCTCATATAGAAAATGGATATGGGGAAGAAAGAACTTTGAGATGCGTTGGCGGTACATGGATTTTGTCTGAGTATATCTGACACTTGTGACATCTCCTCATGTACTTGTAGCAATCGGATTCCATGGTCAACTAATAGTACCCTGCTCTTAGAATTTTTCTCGCCATTGTGTGTCCGTTGGCATGAGTGCCAAAGGATCCTTCATGAATTTCTTTTATCAACATGTTTGTTTCTGGTCTGTCTACGCATCGGAGCAAGACCATGTCAAAATTCTCTTATAGAGTATATCACCGCTCAGGAAGAAGTTACCTGCCAGTCTTCTGAGGGTCTTTCTGTCTTTTCTGGATGCCCCAGGTGGGTACTCTTGTTTCTGAAGGAAGCATTTGATATCGTGATACCAAGGTTTATCGTCTATGACTACTTCAATCGTGAAGATGTAAGCAGGACATTCTAGGCGCATTACGTCGATCTTAGATATGTCATTCCATTGACCTATACTAATCATGGAAGAGAGAGTGGCTAATGCATCAGCCATGTGATTTTCTTCACGAGGGATATGATGAAACTCGATTCTGTTAAAGAATGGTAACAACTTTCTCACGTAATCTTTGTAAGGAATCAGTCATGGTTGGTATGTGCTCCAATCTCCTTTGATCTGATTAATAACCAGGGTTGAGTCGCCATATACATCCAAGTTCTTGATCCTTAAGTCGATCGCTTTTTCGAGACCCATGATACAAGCTTCGTATTCGGCCTCATTGTTTGTGCACTTGAATGTCAGTCAGGCGGTGAAAGGAATGTGGGTACCCTAAGGTGTTATGATGATTGCCTCAATTCCATTTCCATAATGATTGACAGCTTCATCAAAGATTAGTCCCCATTGGGAACCTGGTTCTGGCCCTTCACTAGGTAGTGGTTCATCACAATCTTTCATTTTCAAGCACATGACATCTTCGTCTGGAAAGTCAAACCAGACTGATTCCTGATCGTCAATTGGTTGATGAGCCAAATGATCGGCTAAAACACTTCCTTTGACGGCTTTCTGAGCATGGTACTCGATGTCGTATTCTGATAACAACATCTACTAATGGGCAATCCTTCCCGTGAGAGCAGGCTTTTCAAAGACATACTTGATTGGATCCATTTCGGAGATTAACCAAGTAGTGTGACGAATCATATACCGGCGAAGACGTTTGGCTGCCCAAGCCAGAGCACAACAAGTTTTCTCAAGCATAGTGTACCGAGTCTCGCAGTCGGTAAATTTCTTGCTCAAATAGTAGATGGCAGACTCTTTCCTTTTTGTTTCGTCTTGTTGGCCAAGTACACAACCCATTGAGTCCTCCAAGACTGTTAGGTAGATGATCAATGGTCTCCCTTCTACAGGAGGTGATAGAATCAATGGGTTCAACAAGTATTCCTTGATACTGTCGAAGGCGGTTTGGCAGTCTTCTGTCAAAACGCAATCCTGATTCTTTTTTAGTAATTTGAAAATCGGCGCACATGTCGCGGTCATGAGGAATATAAATCTGGAAATGTAGTTCATACGTCCCAGGAATCCTCTAACTTATTTTTCAGTCTTTGGAGAAGGCATTTCTTGAATGGCGTTGACTTTGTCAGGATCAACCTCAATTCCTTTCTAGCTGACGATGAATCCTAGCAGTTTCCCTGAGCAGACACCGAATGTGCACTTATTGGGATTCAAGTGGAGTTTGTACTTCCTAAGACGCTCGAATAACTTTGATAGGTGGGTCACATGCCCCTCTTCTGTCTTAAATTTGGCAATCATATCATCGACATATACCTCGATTTCTTTGTGTATCATGTCATGAAATAGAGTAGTCATGGCCCTTTGATGGGTTGCCCCGGCGTTCTTCAAACCGAAAGGCATTACCTTGTAACAAAAGGTACCCCATGGGGTAATGAACGAAGTTTTCTCCATATCTTTCGGCGCCATTTTTATCTGATTATAGCCCGAGAATCCATCCATGAAGGAGAAAACTTTGAAATTTGTTGTATTGTCTACCAGCATGTCTATGAGTGGTAAGGGAAAGTCATCCTTTGGACTGGCTTTGTTTAGATCCCTGTAGTCTACACACATTCTGAGCTTTCTGTCCTTTTTTGGAACTGGTACTATGTTGGCTAACCATTGAGGATATTCTGATGTGGCGAGGAAACCTGCATCAATTTGTTTCTGTACTTCTTCTTTGATTTTGATGGTCGTGTCTGGATGAGTCCGTCTCAACCTTTGTTTTACTAGCGGACATTCTGATCTTAACGGTATTCCACGATGCTGGTATCCAACCCTGGCATGTCCTAATAGGACCAAGCGAATACATCACGAAACTCTTTGAGAAGCTTTATCAAACTTTCCTTGACAGTTAGACTGAGCATCGCCCCAATCTTGACTTCTTTTCTCTCTTTCTCTGAACCCAAGTTGACTGTTTCCAACGGCTCTTTATGAGGTTTAATGGACCTTTCCTCTTGTTTGAGTAATTGGGAGATCTCTTCTGGAATTTCTTTATCATTTTCTTCTTCAGCCTCAAATATCGGGAATTCAAAGTTGGGATAAGGCGGTGGATCGCGTGTTTCAACGGGGTTTAAAACAAGCAATCTGCACGACGTGATGATTGTTTTTAGAAGAGATAGAGAGAATGCAAGAGTGCGGGCAGTGTATTTTCTGAAAAATGCTTGTTTTTATTATTTGAGTTGTTTTTAGGATTACCATTTTCTGAAAAAGCGAAAAGAGAAAACAACAATAAATGCGGAAATTACAGAACGATGTTATTTTATTTATGATTTGGTCGATTCTTGAAACTACAACCCTATAAAACAAAACTCTTTCACTTTGGGCAAAGCGAAGAGGTACATTTACAGAAAGTGAGCCCTATCAAAACATCTATTTCACCTGGGCAAGGTGAAAGGTTAAGATAAAGACGGCAATTACTTTGACTTATGAACAACTTTCGGAATGTTGACAGCAACCTGTCGCTCCCAGGATTTTCATCCAGGTACAAACGCGAGAGTGGCGCGGAAAAACAGAGTCGCCAGTCGTGTAAATTTATCCCAAGAGAGGGAAAGGGAACACCGCATAAACCTTAGGAAGGGGGAAAGGAATGGTCATCGCAACCATAACCTGGGTTCGGGAGTCGGTTACGCGAGGGGAAGGTGCTAGCACCCCACGCGTCCATCGTACTCGATGGGATCCACGCTTGTTGTCTAATCTAAGGGTAAGTTATACTATCATCTAGGGTTGTACTAAAATGGGAGAGGGGAAGACAAAGACAGACTCGGTAGGACGTCAACGTCCTAGGCCTACGTACCCCCCTTGTGCAATGGGGAATTCAGAGTCAACGTAGTTCGGACCAAGTTCTTTTTGTGTTTTTTATGAGCGACGTTAAGTTCGCGTCCGGCAGTTAGGGTCGATGCCTGTTTGCGACTCAGACGGAAGGTAACGTGCCCTTTTTGAAAATAGCCTTTAAGTTTGGAAATCCCGAAGGACAAAAAAGGTTTGAAGTTGGTTTGTGTTTTTTAGGACAGAAGTGGCTTAAGTTAGTTCCTAAGTTGCATTGCACCAAAGTCTAGGGCACGGGGGCGAATACTTAACGCATCGTCCCAAGACAGGACGCTCGCTAAGCACTCTAGAAAGATGAGAGGAAGCCCCTCATGTCTCATTCCCCACACTTAAGGCTCGTGCGCAATACACCTTATTCTTATTAAGTGTTTTAAAGAAATTTGAGATGAGAAGAGAGAAGACACAAGGGTAACTCTAAGGGAGACTATGAATCCTAAAGTGATCATGCACGGGTGACCTACGGTTAGTGAGGTTTGAAGACAACCTAAATCCTAAAGGAAGAAGATGGGAGAGAAAGAAAGAACAAAGGTGAAGAGGGATACTTTTCCACCCTTAAAGAACTTACCTTAACTCCTGCATGAAAGATCAGTACAGAATAGACATAAGTAAGAGAGATGAAAATCAAACAATGGCAAACAACAATGATTATCATCCAAACATAAATCAAAGAAACAAAGAAACAACCCCAAAACAAATGGCACAAGTGCCTTTTCAAACAGATAATCGGACAAGGTCAAGGATACGCCTGCAAGAAAATCTCAAGTGAAAACAAATCAGATAATTAGAAAAATAACTCCTAAAATTCCCAAATTAAACATTAAGGTTCCTCAACCAGAGGCAAACAACACATCAAAAGTCCCTGCAAAAAATCAAGATATTAGTCATTCAAATAATTGGGCAGAGTTCGGGTGAGAATTAGGGCTCAGTGTGCCAAAAGGAAGGACCAAAATGCAATATGCAATAATTTTAAAAATGAAAGAAAAATGTTTTAATTCATTTTAGGATGTTATCTAATAGATGCAAAAAGAATGGATCAAAAATACTTTATGGTTGCAGAGAAATAAAATAAATAAATTTAAGTATGCATTAGATGTGTAATGCAAAGAGGAAATTAATAAAATAATTAATTTGGATGAAAAAATAAAATAAAAATAAAAAATAAAATTTGTAAAATTTTATTAAAATGATGAAAACGATGCATGAAATTTATGATGATTTTTTTTAATGCAATTAGGTATTTTTAAAATTAAAATATGAAAAATAATTGAAATAAAATAAAATATGAAATACAACGTGGGGGGTGCGTTAGTAAAGAAATTAAGTGAAAATTGGAGTGGGCTGAAGAGTGGGGGGTGCGAACAGCAACCCAGCCCACTAATTGATCAGAAAAAAACAAAAATAAAAAAGAGACCACCGTATACGTACCATGTGCCGGGCACATGGCAATTTTAATGTGTTGGCTGGTTATTGCTCGCTTGATTCATCACGCGGCTCACAATTGGTCAACGGAAATGAAAGTAATTCAAATAAAACATTATAGTTGGACGTGCATGGTAATTGCTGTAGGTGAATGTCCACCTGATCGTTAATTTTAATTCAGAAAAAAAATAAAATAAAAGAATATGTGGCACGCCCTGGACCGTCGGATGAGAAAAATGGACGGCTGAGGGTCATCTTCTTCGCCAAAAACCCTAGCCGGCCGGAAACTTCCCAGGTCGCCGGAGCCCTAGCTCCGGCCGCCTCCCACCACCACCTGCAAACGTAAACCTGCCCAGAAATCCTCGACCCTTATACCATTCGAACCGGAATTCCACGAGGATTCCAAATCTCTCCTCCAAGATCACAAATAATTAACACATAATACAAATCGAAGGGATTAGTGTTAGGGCAAAAAAATTCAAATCAACATTACAATCAATATACGCATCCAATCACCAAACCAATCATACCAGCATGATCAGTGACAACAACACAACAATATTCACGTAAAAAATTGGAGTTTTAGGATCCTCAAAAATCCTACCAACCTGAGACGGTTCCCCTTGTACACTTGCTTTTGGCTGCGAATTGTAGTTGATTTGCACTCTATGGACTACCAAGAGAAGCTTTGTGGAAGAATTCTGGAGGAACTCCTTGTAAATCGTGAGTTTTGATGAAAAAGAGCTTTAGGGTTCAAGCTTGGATTCCTCTCCAAAATCACGTGTGTCCTCCTTCAACCCTAGCATGAATTGGCTTAAATACATTAGGTTAAAACACTGATAATGATTTGGGCCTTGGTAATCCATTGTTTAATGATTTTTGACTTATTTTGGAATTTGGCATTATGTTGAATAAGTGAAAAATACACCCCTTCCATGCACTTAAATTCATAATGGACCACTTGCAACTGAATTTCTAATCATACCACATTTAACCTGGGCCTTGAGAACAAATGATTCATGAGTTTTAGACATTTTGGGAAATTTGAATAATGGAGAATAAGTGAATAATAACCCATGAAACCACTTGATTAAAAAGCCAAAAATGCTCCTTAGGGATTGTTTATGGATATTAGAAAGTGACATGAAACAATGGAATTGATTATAGGTCATCATACCCAAAGTTGTGAAAATGGCATTATGAGAAACCCTAAAAACCACTTTGCCTTCTTTTGATCATAACTTGAGTTTAACAAATGATATGGAGACCCACTAGTACTTGTTGGAAAGAGGAGAAAAAGACATTCAACTTTCATGTTGGAGAAAAATTAATTTGAAGCTTTCTTGATGGTGAAAAGTCAAGTTGAATGCAATGCAGGAACTTGCCAAAAATGGAAACTTTTCATTATAGGTCACTTTCCAAGATTAAAAACTTTGCACCAACTCCTGATTCCTGACAAATATGTATGATACTTGACCCCTGGAGACCATATGAGGATATGAGATCTTAAAATCCCTGAAGAGAACCTCAAAATTTCACAGTTGACTTTTCTCCTTTCACTGTTGACTTTTCCCCAAATTCAACTGATTTTCAATCCATTGGCTAATTGAACTTCTCCTGAACCAAGCTGATGGACAATCTTCCACCCCTAGGTATTTAGGGACCCAAGGAATACCATGGAATCAAGTCTTGCCCAAAAAATCAGAAATAAACTGACTTTATAGCAAACCCTAATTTTGGTACCCTCAGTCTAGGAGGAAATAACACAGTCTCCAAATCCAAATTCCTCTGAATATGATGTGTATCCTCTCCAACAAAGATAAGATATACCATTTGGTGATGATAAAAATCAAGGAGCTTGCCCATTGGAGCAATAAACCCAAGAATTTCAAAACCCTAATTCATGCACTGGTTAGGAGAGGATGATCCACCTGAGCTCTCTTGGACAATACCAGGACTCTTGCTTGACCCTCTGAAGCACTGCCTCAGGCACCTTGACCCCATGCTAAGAACCAATGATATGCACACATGATGATGCAAAATGTAATGCAACATAAGCCAGTTAGTAATAAAGTAAGGAGGGCAAATTTTGGGGTGCAACAGCTGCCCCTATTCAATCAACTTGGTCCTGAAGGTAGGATAGCAACGGCTGTCAGACATTCTAGGATACGTGGGGATTGAATACCGAAAGAACCCGGAAATTTGCTAATGATAACGAAATGGAGCGTGCTGAAAAATAAGGAAGAAAATACGAATACGACCTCAATCGCACCCACAAAACGAATACAACCTCAATTATACCCGCAAAGGAAGACTGGCCTCAATCACTCTACCTACAAAGAAAGACGAATACGACCTTAATCGCACCCACAAAATGAATACAACCTCAATTATACCCGCAAAGGAAGACTGACCTCAATCACTCTACCCACAAAGAAAATACGAATACGACCTCAATCGCACCCACAAAAACGAATACAACCTCAATTGTACCCTCAAAGGAAGACTGACCTCAATCACTCTACCCATAAAGAAAATACAAATACGACCTCAATCGCACCCACAAAACGAATACAACCTCAATTATATCCGCAAAGGAAGACTGACCTCGATCACTCTACCCACAAAAAAAATACGAATACGACCTCAATTGCATCCACAAAACGAATACAACCTCAATTGTACCCTCAAAGGAAGACTGACCTCAATCACTCTACCCACAAAGAAAATACGAATACGACCGCAATCGCACCCACAAAACGAATACAACCTCAATTATACCCGCAAAGGAAGACTGACCTCAATCACTCTACCCACAAAGAAAAGATGAATACGACCTCAATCGCACCCACAAAACGAATACAACCTCAATTATACCCGCAAAGGAAGACTGACCTCAATCACTCTACCCACAAAGAAAACACGAATACGACCTCAATCGTACCCACAAAGGATAACCAACATAAAGTGGACTTCACTGGGGATAACGTGAAACAAGACTCACAAAGGAAAAAGGCCAAAATGAGGCAAACAAAGACAAACTTCTAACGGACTCTTGATCCACAGATAAGATGACTCTGTTGGGGAATGTGAAGTCTAAATAAAAGACTCTGTCGGGGAGCACAAGTATGAGGAACGCATCCCTCCAAAATCTCCTGAGTTATGCCATCTCTGCTGAGAAAGAGAACTGGCAAGGAAAGTATCAAACCTGGCTTATGCTTTGGAATGAAAATGTTTTAATTTTGCCGTAATGCTCCACACGAAGTGGAAATGCTACGCGTTTTGAGGTTGCAATGCTTATGATATGTAAAAAGGGTCCCTCCGGCAAAATAAATGCCGGAGAGAAAAGATCAATTCAGCCGAGGATGACAAAAATAAATTGTCCTCTGAACCTAGGAACTCTGCTGAGAAGGATCACACTGATCGACTCCTTGGATCAACAATTTTTGCTGGGGATGAAGTCCCAAAAGAATATCCACACTACCGGGGATTATACCTGTCCTCTACTGAAGGTAACATCCAAAACCTGAGATTTCCTCTCTGCTGGGGGAGTTGAGAATGAACTCCAATAACGGAACCAGAAGTTTGTTACTGAAGATTGCCAATAACAACTGGCTCAGAACCTGCTGAGGAAAACAGTCCATAACACCATCCTGCTTGGGGATACTGCTGAACTTAGCCTACTGATGGGGAGAATGACTTTACTCCCACCTTGCTGGGGCTTAGATTATGACATCGTCGGTGAGAGCACGTTTCCTGACTGGATGGGGGAGGTGAACACCCTGATTCTGTGGGGAAATAACGTCTTGATCCGGGGAAAATATTTTACAAGTCTCCTGCTGTGGAGGGTCTGTTCTGCTGAGGAAAGTTTGTCCTGCTGGGGAAGGAGCAATCTCAATGTTGGGGAGAGCCAACTACTGGGGATGTACAATCTGTTGCCCTGCAACCTGACTTGTCTTTGCGGCTCTTTGAACTTTTCATCTCAAGAGGATTTTACAGAAGATCAGGCGTTCGCACTGCCCCAGGGTCTTCAAACTCTTGGAGAGATTTATCATATCTCGACATAACTGCCCCAGTCTTCATAATCCATGACGTACATTACCTCGAAGGGGATCGTAATGACTTGACAATACTCTGCTTTAGCATCTTGAACCTTGAGGAGGTGTTTTCAATTAACCATTTTCAGGAGTGGACGATCTCCCCTGCTCTAGAGGTGGCCTGCCCCAATATGAGCTTTGAAGTGACTTTGCCCCTGATCTTAGAATGAATGCCGTAGAATAACTGAATTTTGGAGAGTTTTCTCAACGTGACTGCCCCAGATTGGCTACATCTTAACACGACTTACTGAGGAGAGCCCACTCTATACTGAGTCTCTTGACAGCATGCCCCTTGATATTATTTGTCCTTCAGAATTTTTAAGTATCCCAACTTGGCAGGATCAAGCTTCTTGACTGACGTTCATTGTGTAGGCTGCATTGATGCTTAGGCACACGTATGCAAATAGAACAAGTTATTTATGAGAATGACAATTCTAATGCAACACTCATGTTAACCTTGAAGTTTTTTTATTGAAAATGCGTCGCCAAGCCTTGTGAACGAATCACTTGCTGGGATGCGACCTTGATTTTTGAATGGCAAAAGCAATGCGCACATGCAATACCAACCAATCTTATTAGCACAACTCATAGGAGTCAGGAACGTTATCCTGTTGAAGTACGCTTTCGGAATAAACCCTATTTCAATTAGGACTTTTAAGGGCTGTAATGTGGTCTGGTTCACGGTTTCAGAAAAAAGGATTTATGGCTCAAAATTTATCGGTGCCCACCCACTCTTCGTGATGTTCTCCGGTCCTATGTTCAGTTAATCTGACCCAAACGCTCATCTCTCACAAGGTTTAAGATCTTTAAGGAACCTACGCCACTAATGGTTTGGCACCCAAGGGGGTTTTGGAATAACAGTCATCCCTTTTTTATCCTGTGTCTGTGATCACACGAATTTGTTCTTATCGGGGATTTTCTTTTGTAATGCTTTTCACTTCTCTTTCTTCTGCTTTTCTGATCCCTGATTTTTGCCTGGACTGACTCTTTTGAGCTTTTCGATTTTTAAGTCTAGCGGGATGCCCTAAATTTTGCCTAAGTCGCTTGTTTACAAGTCTCGACTTAGCGGGCTTTTCTCTCTTTTTTTTTTATTCCCCTTTTGAACAAAGCGTGTGACACTGGTTGTCTTACTTGCCTAAAAGGGTTGTGACTGCCTCACTCCTTGGTTGTTGATGGACAACCATCGTGGATTCACATCTCTTGACCTCTTGATGGTGGGATATAAGGTAATGGTTCCTCGGATGCACACTCTCCTTGAAATTTGAACGCTTGGTCAAACTAACTGACGCCTACCCTGCCCCTGGGTTAAGTATGAGGGTTTTCGTAAGAAAGAAGCTTCTACTTCAAGGCTCGAAGGGGTTAACGAGGGTCTATCTCCCTTATCTCTCCAGTATTTAGGGGTTTGAAACAATGCATGTACATCCTCAACAGGGTTCTATCCAAAAGCGTACCATTAGAAATCTGCGTTCTTATTTCGTCATCCTCCCTCAAGAGTTTTAAACAAGAAAATTGGTATTGCACTGCATAAAAACATTTAAGAGTGAACACGAATGGATTACTTCAAGGAAAACATACTCATTGCATTAATATCATCATAAAAAACAAACAAGTCTTGCATACATACGATGCTTTTAACAAGAAATAAAAAACTACAAATGAAAATGCAGTAAAGAAGCTGAAGATTGCCATTGCTGAGGAAGCTTAATTCTGTCTGGACGTACTTGCAGACTGAGTGTTCATTTGAGAAAGGAGGCTTCCATTGATGTACGTATCATCTTCAGTGAATACAATGATCTCGGCGTCTACCAGGTCTTGCACCTTGTGCTGGAATGCTTTACACTCATCAATCGTATGCCCAATCGTTCCCGAGTGGAACTCACACCTAGTAGTCATGTCATAATCTGGAGGAATAGGGTACGGCACCGGCGTGGTACTCCTTGTTTGAATCAGAGAGTTCTCGAGCAGACGAGCAAACAACTGACTATAAGAGATAGGAATAGGATCAAATATCCTGTTGGGCCTTCTTGGTCTTAGTTGCCCCTGTTGCTAATAATTCTGCTGTCGATGCTGATTTGGGCGCCTCACCTGCGCTTGCACTTTCCTTTCTGCATTTGGCTGAGGCACAAACAAGGGTTGTGGAAGAGATCCCTGACGCGAGGTGGATCCTTTGGTAAAAGAGGGAGTCCTCAGTCCCTTTGCAACATTGGGAGTAACATCACTTTGTTTACTAGTGCCAACTGATGTAAACTTGATTGCCCCTGAATCAATGAGCTCTTGTACTTTGTACTTGAGCATCTTACAATCTTCAACATTATGACCAGGTGCCCCTGAATGGAATTCACACCTATCATGGACATTGGAACCCATATGAAACTTGGTGTGTGTAGGTCCCGCAGCAATCAATTCAATTAGCTGAAACTTGAGCAAGTGCTGAAGCAACTGAGCGTATGGCATCGGAATCTGATCAAACTTCTTATCAAGCTTTTCTGGATTAAGACCCTCAAGAAACGGTTGTTGATGAAAAAGCTCTGACGGTGGAGAGGATCCGCGAAGCAATCCATGGTCTAGAGGAGACCCCAAAGAGAAGGGAAGATCAAGGACCTCTGTTGTGGAAGCGGGCACAGGACTGTCTTCCTTCTTCAACACTGTTTTCAGAATCTCCGTGATTAAACCCATCTGAGTCTTCATCTGATTGATCTCCTCCCTCAGCATCCTATGCTCCCGGAGCATGTCTTCCCCAAATTGCCCCATCTGGCTTCGCATTTCCCTCAACTCAGCTTAAACTTGCTCCATGATCAACTCTTGAATGGTCTGAGGAGTTAAGTCTGCAATTCTGAGATGGCACAAGATAAGAATACCGGAGATAAACACCTGTCATGCAAAATGATTATGCAAAATGATTATGAATATGCAAATGCAAATGAACATGTTTGAGTATTAGCAGGGCGATCCACCCTTTGATTCCAGTTTAATAACAAGATAGAACGGAACTTCTGCTCATATATTAAGAAAACCAGAGAAAAGCCAAATGTCAACAATCACAAATCCGAGATAACAAGTCTGAATATAAAAACCATAGGTCCCAACCAACAAGCCTGGTGGTGATCCACATACAATGAGAGAAAACAGAAAACTAAGGCATGTCATCAAAGTTTACAAGTGTCAATCCTCCCCATCCACTATGCTTTCTGCACCAGTCTTGAATCTCCTTTAACAGCTTTCTGGTATTGGGATGCTTCGGCATCTGAATTAGCCCTTGAATGAGAAGGTCTCTCCTGTGTATGATCCCATCCAAATATCGGCAATGTAGCTCCCAAGCGTCTTCTCCAGTAGCACCATCCATGCTAGGACCCTCATGTCTAGGTTTCTTCACTTCAGCTTGGACTTTCAGTTCTTCCATGGAGGCTATGGCTTCATTGAGTCGACCCTCGACTACTTGTCGCTTGAATATCCCTGATAAGATCTCGGCGTCTTTCTTCTTGAGTGTTGACTTTAACTGATCAATCTTAGCTAGGTAAGCGTCTTCCTTTCTCTTATTTTCAGCCATGGCAGTTTCTCGGTGATCATCGAACCTGTGAATCTTCAACAAAGCCTTGCCTAATTCCTCCTCCTTGGACCTGAGAACATTACTGATACCATCCAAAGCTTGTTTCATCCTTTCTCTGGATGCGACCATGTCAGCAAGCTCTTTTTCTGCTTTAGCAAGGAGCTCTGTCTTCAATTTGGCGGTATGAACAGCTTCACCCCGCTCATGCTTCCACTGATAAATTTCTCTCTTTAGCTCACTATTTTCTTCCCGCAACCTTTCCTTTTTAGCCCATAATTTGTTATACTTCTCCAACTCAACGGTGGTAGGAGGCTCGATCACCAAAGGGTACAAAGGTGGTTCCACCGGGAATGGAAGAAGCTCATCTTCCGCTCTCTTCTTAATCCACTCTTTATAGGGAGGGAAAGCCCGATTGTTACTTTTCCCGAATGGAATCTTACCCTTCTTAGTCACCTGTTTCCAAGCATTCACAACTTTCCTTATCAACCCTTGATCCTCAATACCATTGAAGAACAAGGACTCACGGACATCTCGCTCTTCGAGTGGACCTTTCAAAGGATAGCCAAACTGTCTGATAGCTAGGGAGGGATTATAGTTAATTCCACCTTTCCTCCCTATCAAGGGAACATTAGGGAATTCTCCGCATTTGCAAATGATCTCCATTCCTAGCAAGTCACGATTAATCCAAGCAATGTTGTCAGCAGTCAAGCCCATAACCCTCTTTGACCACTTCAGAGAGTCTTTCGTATCAACGAAAGCACCAGATTCGGGGAGACGACTCAGAAACCAAGTAGCTAAAATCGATGCACAGCAACTCACAGTTTTCCCACGCCTATTCTCATTCTTATAGTGAACTGAATGGTACACATCACCTAGCAAGGTAGGTATAGGATTCTTCGAAATAAAGATCCTGACGGCGTGCATATCCACCAGATCAGGAATATTCGGAAACAGAACAATCCCATAGATACACACAGCTAGAATAGCTTGGAAAGCAGTCCAGTTCTTCTCTTTGACATGTATACAAGCTTGATCAAATAGGAACTTCAATAGGAAACCCTTAACTCCTTGTTTTTCCGCAATGTTGTTGTTCAGAACAGGCTCACTAATATGAAGAGCGACAGCCATATCTTTTATACCGGGGTGTTCTTCAGAAAAGAAAACTATATCATGACTAATAGGAATTCCCAAAATAAATGAGAACTCCTCCAACGTCGGAGCCAAGATGTAGTCCGGGAAAGTGAAGCAACGCAGAGACGGATCGTAAAACTGAAGAAGTGTGTGAATGGCATCCTTCTCATACTGGGAGATATTATAGACAAGTTTCAGTAGTCTTCCATACCTTCCACTGAACTCTGTACGAACTCCGGAACCAGCCATATTAATCAGTTTGTGAATCAGTGTCAAAGTCGACTCTGGGAATGAATAGGCAACAGTCTTCTTTCTCTGAACATCCATACTGAAGTAACCTCAGAAAACCGGAATCAAGAGTAAGATGCAAGCCCTGAAAAATGTCAAACACGTCATAATGCAAGAAAAATGATATGCTCATGCAAACATGGGGTCAAGGCACACTGCTGGATGTGCTGTGCTGTTAGCTGAACGAGAAACCAGAAAACCAGAACTCTGAACCATTGAGGAACCCAAATAATCAGACATTGATGAGAAATCCAGAAAACCGGGAAGGTTGAAAGTCTCGGTTACCTGCAAACCTGCAAACGCCCATCCCCTCTCACATGTGGGTACTAGGATGTTCAGTATCCTGGGCTCTCAGGTTGAGGAATGATGATACGTTCACCATCTCTGGTTTGGCATCATCATCAATCGAGGAGGTCTCAACTGATTCTCCAAAGCGGAAGGTCCTCGGCTTTGGCACTGAGGTCGAGAAACAATAGTACATTCATCCCTCGGGGTACAGTACTAAAGTCAATCGAGGAGTGCCTCCACTGATTCTCTTCAAAACGTAGGGGCCATCCTATGCGAGTTCCAAAGCGGGCCCTCGGGTGCGAATGGGTTTGCCACAGGATGTGGTCTGCCACTGTCACCACTAGAGAGGGATGTCTCCACTAAGGTCCTCAATGATCGGTCACCAGAGTCGACATCTCTCTAGATCAACACCCCAACATGCGCAAGACACACACGTTAGAATGCATCCCAAGATAGCCTCGTCTGGTTGTGAATTTCGTGAACACACAAACGTACCAAGCGGGCACGTAGGTCCCACTACTTTCCACTCTAGTCCTAGGGTATTCTCAAGCCTTGGTATTGGGCTTAGGTCTCGGTCCCACCCAACCTGCAAAACAAAGACAGCCAGCACAGTACAGCAGCATGACAGTAATAAAAAATGAAATGCAGAAAATGCGGTAAAAATAAAAAATAAAAATAAAATACAACACATAAAGCAAATCAAAACAAAACACCCAAAGAGAACAAAGACAAGCAAGCGTTAGGATTGACTCGCTTAGGGATGGACCAGCATAGGTCAACCAGAGTCCCCAGCAGAGTCCCCAGCTGTCGCTCCCAGGATTTTCATCCAGGTACAAATGCGAGAGTGGCGCGGAAAAACAGAGTCGCCAGCCGTGTAAATTTATCCCAAGAGAGGGAAAGGGAACACCGCATAAACCTTAGGAAGGGGGAAAGGAATGGTCATCGCAACCATAACCTGGGTTCGGGAGTCGGTTACGTGAGGGGAAGGTGCTAGCACCCCACGCGTCCATCGTACTCGATGGGATCCACGCTTGTTGTCTAATCTAAGGGTAAGTATACTATCATCTAGGGCTGTACTAAAATGGGAGAGGGGAAGACAAAGACAGACTCGGTAGGACGTCAACATCCTAGGCCTACGTACCCCCCTTGTGCAATGGGGAATTCAGAGTCAACGTAGTTCGGACCAAGTTCTTTTTGTGTTTTTTATGAGCGACGTTAAGTTCGCGTCCGGCAGTTAGGGTCGATGCTTGTTTGCGACTCAGACGGAAGGTAACGTGCCCTTTTTGAAAATAGCCTTTAAGTTTGGAAATCCCGAAGGACAAAAAAGGTTTGAAGTTGGTTTGTGTTTTTTAGGACAGAAGTGGCTTAAGTTAGTTCCTAAGTTGCATTGCACCAAAGTCTAGGGCATGGGGGCGAATACTTAACGCATCGTCCCAAGACAGGACGCTCGCTAAGCACTCTAGAAAGATGAGAGGAATCCCCTCATGTCTCATTCCCCACACTTAAGGCTCGTGCGCAATACACCTTATTCTTATTAAGTGTTTTAAAGAAATTTGAGATGAGAAGAGAGAAGACACAAGGGTAACTCTAAGGGAGACTATGAATCCTAAAGTGATCATGCACGGGTGACCTACGGTTAGTGAGGTTTGAAGACAACCTAAATCCTAAAGGAAGAAGATGGGAGAGAAAGAAAGAACAAAGGTGAAGAGGGATACTTTTCCACCCTTAAAGAACTTACCTTAACTCCTGCATGAAAGATCAGTACAGAATAGACATAAGTAAGAGAGATGAAAATCAAACAATGGCAAACAACAATGATTATCATCCAAACATGAATCAAAGAAACAAAGAAACAACCCCAAAACAAATGGCACAAGTGCCTTTTCAAACAGATAATCGTACAAGGTCAAGGATACGCCTGCAAGAAAATCTCAAGTGAAAACAAATCAGATAATTAGACAAATAACTCCTAAAATTCCCAAATTAAACATTAAGGTTCCTCAACCAGAGGCAAACAACACATCAAAAGTCCCTGCAAAAAATCAAGATATTAGTCATTCAAATAATTGGGCAGAGTTCAGGTGAGAATTAGGGCTCTGTGTGCCAAAAGGAAGGACCAAAATGCAATATGCAATAATTTTAAAAATGAAAGAAAAATGTTTTAATGCATTTTAGGATGTTATCTAATAGATGCAAAAAGAATGGATCAAAAATACTTTATGGGTGCAGAGAAATAAAATAAATAAATTTAAGTATGCATTAGATGTGTAATGCAAAGAGGAAATTAATAAAATAATTAATTTGGATGATAAAAATAAAATAAAAATAAAAAATAAAATTTGTAAAATTTTATTAAAATGATGAAAATGATGCATGAAATTTATGATGATTTTTTTTAATGCAATTAGGTATTTTTAAAATTAAAATATGAAATAATAATTGAAATAAAATAAAATATGAAATACAACGTGTGGGGGGGGGGTGGGGGGGGGTGCGTTAGTAAAGAAATTAATTGAAAATTGGAGTGGGCTGAAGAGTGGGGGTGCGAACAGCAACCCAGCCCACTAATTGATCAGAAAAAAACAAAAATAAAAAAGAGACCACCGTATACGTACCATGTGCCAGGCACATGGCAATTTTAATGTGTTGGCTGGTTATTGCTCGCTTGATTCATCACGCGGCTCACAATTGGTCAACGGAAATGAAAGTAATTCAAATAAAACATTATAGTTGGACGTGCATGGTAATTGATGTGGGTGAATGTCCACCTGATCGTTAATTTTAATTCAGAAAAAAAATAAAATAAAAGAATATGTGGCACGCCCTGGACCGTCGGATGAGAAAAATGGACGGCTGAGGGTCATCTTCTTCGCCAAAAACCCTAGCCGGCCGGAAACTTCCCAGGTCGCCGGAGCCCTAGCTCCGGCCGCCTCCCACCACCACCTGCAAACGTAAACCTGCCCAGAAATCCTCGACCCTTATACCATTCGAACCGGAATTCCACGAGGATTCCAAATCTCTCCTCCAAGATCATAAATAATTAACACATAATAAAAATCGAAGGGATTAGTGTTAGGGCAAAAAAATTCAAATCAACATTACAATCAATATACGCATCCAATCACCAAACCAATCATACCAGCATGATCAGTGACAACAACACAATAATATTCACGTAAAAAATTGGAGTTTTAGGATCCTCAAAAATCCTACCAACCTGAGACGGTTCCCCTTGTACACTTGCTTTTGGCTGCGAATTGTAGTTGATTTGCACTCTATGGACTACCAAGAGAAGCTTTGTGGAAGAATTCTGGAGGAACTCCTTGTAAATCGTGAGTTTTGATGAAAAAGAGCTTTAGGGTTCAAGCTTGGATTCCTCTCCAAAATCACGTGTGTCCTCCTTCAACCCTAGCATGAATTGGCTTAAATACATTAGGTTAAAACACTGATAATGATTTGGGCCTTGGTAATCCATTGTTTAATGATTTTTGACTTATTTTGGAATTTGGCATTATGTTGAATAAGTGAAAAATACACCCTTCCATGCACTTAAATTCATAATGGACCACTTGCATCTGAATTTCTAATCATACCACATTTAACCTGGGCCTTGAGAACAAATGATTCATGAGTTTTAGACATTTTGGGAAATTTGAATAATGGAGAATAAGTGAATAATAACCCATGAAACCACTTGATTAAAAAGCCAAAAATTCTCCTTAAGGATTGTTTATGGATATTAGAAAGTGACATGAAACAATGGAATTGATTATAGGTCATCATGCCCAAAGTTGTGAAAATGGCATTATGAGAAACCCTAAAAACCACTTTGCCTTCTTTTGATCATAACTGGAGTTTCACAAATGATATGTAGACCCACTAGTACTTGTTGGAAAGAGGAGAAAAAGACATTCAACTTTCATGTTGTAGAAAAATTCATTTGAAGCTCTCTTGATGGTGAAAAGTCAAGTTGAATGCAATGCAGGAACTTGCCAAAAATGGAAACTTTTCATTATAGGTCACTTTCCAAGATTAGAAACTTTGCACCAACTCCTGATTCCTGACAAATATGTATGAAACTTGACCCCTGGAGACCATATGAGGATATGAGATCTTAAAATCCCCGAAGAAAACCTCAAAATTTCACAGTTGACTTTTCTCCTTTCACTGTTGACTTTACCCCAAATTCAACTGATTTTCAATCCATTGGCTAATTGAACTTCTCCTGAACCAAGGTGATGGACAATCTTCCACCCCTAGGTATTTAGGGACCCAAGGAATACCATGGAATCAAGTCTTTCCCAAAAAATCAGAAATAAACTGACTTTATAGCAAACCCTAATTTTGGTACCCTCAGTCTAGGAGGAAATAACACAGTCTCCAAATCCAAATTCCTCTGAATATGATGTGTATCCTCTCCAACAAAGATAAAATATACCATTTGGTGATGATAAAAATCCAAGGAGCTTGCCCATTGGAGCAATAAACCCAAGAATTTCAAAACCCTAATTCATGCACTGGTTAGGAGAGGATGATCCACCTGAGCTCTCTTGGACAATACCAGGACTCTTGCTTGACCCTCTGAAGCACTGCCTCAGGCACCTTGACCCCATGCTAAGAACCAATGATATGCACACATGATGATGCAAAATACAATGCAACATAAGCCAGTTAGTAATAAAGTAAGGAGGGCAAATTTTGGGGTGCAACACAACCCATTGGCGGTGAACTCCTCGGTGAATCACAAAGTCTGGTACTTTCCTTCTTGATTTGCCTTCAGAAATAACGCTGATTTCTGGTGGAGCAGGATCATTGGAATATGTCTCCCAGGCAGAATTGTCGTAGGAGAGCTCTTCTGTTGTATTTTACGCAGTGTTTGCACTCTCAGGTATATCTCCCCGTCCAGTTGGCTGGATGTCTTTGAGCCTAATACGAGAGCTTTCGGGAGCGGTGTACTTGGCCATGAAGTCGTATTTTCCACTCGGTTATCCTAGGGTATTCCACACTTCTTTGGAACTGGAGGAGTCATCCCTTTCGATGACGTTGACCTCAGGAAAAGCATAATTAGGGAACTCTAGTTCGACAAGCTTTGCAAATTCATCGTCATGCTGGATGTTTTCTAAATGTCCTGAGTGTTAATCCCATGGCATGGTGGGGACGCAGGTATTCTTTTCAATGATGCTCAGCTGATATGTATCATTGGGCTAGTTCTTTTGCCCCAAGTCTCCTAGGTACGACTGCCATATAGGCAGGCCATCCATTGGGCCAAAATAGTCGTGGTCAAAGTTGTCTTTCATCAGAGTGTCCTCCTCTAATGAGTTTGGTGGAGCACGTCATCCTTCCGGATCACAATCTCTGTATATCATTTTGACATCTGACCTTGGTATATATCTCGGACTTTGTGCGGGATAGCAAAATGGCGTAGGCATCTCCTCCTTAGACATATAACTGTCCTTGTTAAGATAGGACTTCCATTCTTCATCTGTGTCGGAGGAATCTCCCTCGTTGATGGTAAATACTTCTTGAGACACTGGGTGAAGGAAACCTCCACTATGGAAGAAGTCCTGAATGGGATGAAGACTTTCATCGTTAGTAGTTGTCTGGGTACAGTTTGAAGAAAAACCAAGACCCTTCTTCACTTTGTTATCAGTAGGAATGACAAGTTATCCCCATCCCTTTGCATTGTTACTTTTGATCATTTTGAGAGCATCTCTGTACGAGGAAATCGACGTTGCTCTTTCTGATTGGTTGTCGTTGCTCATCGAAAGTGCTTAGAACTAGGACCCAACAACATCCTCTGGTTCTACACAAGTGGACGATGATAAGTTGCTCACGATCAAGGCTTGCTCTCCGTAGACTGTGACGAGTTGGTCGTTCTTGACAAACTTCAGCTTTTGGTGAAGCGTCGAAGTGACTGCCCCAGCCTCGTGTATCCAAGTTCTTCCTAACAAACAGCTATATGCTGCCTTGATGTCCATGTCCTGGAAAGTGACTTGGAAAGTATGGGGACCAATAGTTATGGGAAGGTCGACTTCGCCGATAACTATTTTCCGAGATCCGTCAAATGCTTTGACGATGACCTCACTGCCTCTCATCAGAGATCCTTTGAATGATAGTCGCATTAGAGTGGACTTTAGCATCACGTTTAGAGCCGATCCGGTGTCTACCAGTACGTCGACTAAAGCATCGTCCCGAAAGTTGACTGTAATATTGAGTGCCATGTTATGAATTGGGCCCTCTTCCGGCAGTTCCTCTTCACTAAATCCCAAGTTGTTGCAGGAAGTGATGTTGGAGATGATGATGTCAAATTGTCTTATCGACACATCTTGTTCCATAAAGGCTTGCTCTAAGACTTTCTGTAAAGCCTCCCTGTGAGCTTCGAAAATAAGTAAAAGTGATAGCACAGAGATTTTTGAAGGAGTTTGCAACAGCTGATCAACAATGTTGTATTCACTCTTCTGGATGAGCTTCAGCATCTCATCGCTGTTCTTTGAAAGGTCAGGATCACTAGACTAGCCGACTGGTTGATCAGGAACTTCCGTTTGAGGTTCCTTTTCTCTGGTAGGTTCTCGAACTCCTCGATTGAAGATTCGACCGCTCCGTGTTACTCGACTGATGTCTGCAATATTCACGACGGAGGGTAATGGAAGTTCATTTCCATTCTCAATTGTTGTTGCACTGTTTTGTAAGGTATAACTTTAGTTGATTCATACGGTAATGGTCCCAGTAGATAGATAACTACAGGAGCCTTCTGATTCTTCTGACCATTGTAAGTAATTTCAATCAGTTCTTGGTTGGGAACTTTCGATTCGTCAAGTAAAGGGATGATGGTACAAACATCCTTGGTCCTCTTATGATCAGAGATTATGACAACGTCCTTGATTCGATCAGCAAAATAGTCGGGCATCAAGTTGATTGACCTAGGACTTGGACACGGTCGAATCTCTTTATGGTCCAACTGACTCTAAAGGGCTGCTCGCACGAGGTAACATCCTTGATTATCTTCAGAGCAAACTCTACAGCGTTCATAGTTGTGTGGTGGCACCCGACCACGCCCGCTCTGTATGCAGTGTAACCTCACTAAATCTATTTCCATTGATTGAACATCCTGACTTTGATGCCTAGTAGGGTTCCCATTAATCATACTGACTTATTGTGTGTCTTCGTCTAAATAGATCGGAAGCCACCAGTGGTTTAACAAGTGTTGCAAAGTTCTTTGAACGAGAGCGCATCCTTGGTCGCTCTCCCAACATCCCTTACAGTTCTGATAATTATGCAAAGTCAGAAAACCGAGCTGGACCTGCTTAGCATGTAACTCTACGAAGCTGGTATTCATTAAGCGAATATCAAAGATTTGAATCATATTCACTTGATAATGACTTCTATCGCGGTAATCCTGAATCCATCTGACGCTGAAGGGTCTCTTGTACAAAAGAGCATCCCTTATTGTTTACCGAGCAGATCAGACAGGAATCATAATCGTGCCGTGACAGATTATGATGTTGGCTTTGCCTTGAGTGCATTGCCACCAAGTTGACATTCATTGCCAAAATGTTGTGGTTCTGAATGATGTTGGAATTTGTATAGGTCATGTTCACCTCACGAATTTGGTGATCTTGGATCCATGCGAGATCCATCTGTTCCTATAGAGCTGATTGAACCACAGAACATCCTTGATCGTTTTTAGAGCAGATATCACACTGGTGATAATTATGAGACAGTACATGACCATATCCACTTTGTCTGCAATGCATCTTGACCAGGTTGGTCCCCAATAAGAGTACATCGTGAATTTGATAGCTATGCTTAGCCTCTTCTTCTATCAAATTTACTACAGCTTTCTCGTGTTGAGGCAGCGGGTTTGTTTGAACATTAGGATTTATATCCTTGAAGGATAAGACTCCGCTCCTAACAAGCTTCTGTACGTCGGATTTGAAGCTGAGGCAGTTTTCTATGTTATGCCCTGGTCCTCCTTGATGGTAAGGGCAAGTCTGATCCGCTTTGAACCAAAAAGGCGGATTCTTTGGTATTGCAAGAGGAGCCCTGGTTTAGACGTGCCCTTTGACCAGTAATAATGGAAACAGTTCTGCGTACAACATGGGTATAGGGTCGAACCCTGGTGGTCGCGTTGTACGGTTGTTGTTGTACGTAGGACGAGCCTGCTGAAGAGGCTGTTATGTCCTTTGCTGATATTGTTGTTGATTCGATTGGCTTTGAGCAACCTGAGGTTGATACGTAGGAACAGGTGCAGGGTTGATAGCAGGAGATACAGCTGCTACTGGTTGGTACCATCGCCTTTGCTTTCCGAGAGAGATATTGCCAATACCTTGCTCTTTTTTCTTAGGGAGAACGCTACCGTATCTTTTAATACTGCTTGATGGTCCGGCCTCTTTAGCTAAACGTCCTTCTCGAACCGCTTCTTCAAGACGAACTCCCATGTCTACCATCTTAGTGAAATCGCTGGGCACACTGGCGACCATTTTGTCGTAGTAAAATGAACTCAAGGTTTTCAAGAAGATCTTCGTCATCTCTTTTTCCTCAAGAGGTGGACAAATCTGGGCGGTAATTTCACGCCATCTCTGAGCATACTCCTTGAAGGTTTCCTTATCCTTTTGTGACATGGCTCTTAGCTGATCTCTGTCTGGTGCCATGTCCAGGTTATACTTATATTTTTGAACGAAGGCAGCACCAAGATCTCTGAAAGTGACGATCTTAGTGCGGTTTAAACCATGTATCATTTGAGTCCGGCACCGGTTAAACTATCTTGGAAATAGTGGATCAGTAGTTGTTGGTTTTCTATCTGAGTTGACATCCTCTGAGGGTACATCACAAAATGACTTTGAGGGCAAGAGTTACCCTTGTATTTTTCAAATTCGGGCACCTTGAATTTATGTGGAACTTTCACATTTAGGACCAAAAAAAGGTCTACGGCGTCCTTTCCAAATAGATCCTGACCGCGAATGGCTTGCAGTTCCTTCTGCATCTCTAGGAACTCTTCCTGGAATTCCCTCATTCTATTGTCCATACTTTCATTTCCAATAGAAGGTATCTATGGAATCTGCCCTTCCGGGACAGTGTGTACCACGGTTGGTGGTATAGCCATTATGACAGTGACTCTTGGTGCTTCCCTCCCCCAAAGGTTGTAACCTTCAGGAGTCACTGTCATGCCCATTGCATCTTCGATTTCCTGAAGTTTGTAACCTTCAGGCCCAGCGGTTCCTGCTGCAGTTTCCGGATCTTCTGTGATCCGCGGAATATATCCTTCTGGGATATAGTTGAGTGGCATGCCCCAGGGACGATTTTTAGGCATGATATATCGAGTATCATACTTCTCCACTATGGGCGTAGATATGATCTCTGAGATCACAATCCTTTGTATTTGAGCTACTGCCAGAGCTTGCATGTCGTTGTGAAGTTTCCTCAGATCTTCTTTCAGAGCGTCGAGTTCTTCTGTCAACTCTCTGTTCTCTTCCTCGAGTTTATCCATTTTCTTTTGTTGACTGGCCCGAGTATTGTACGAATGAGATAGTTTGACTCTAGAATCGAGACACAAACGTGAGATTCGTAGGTAAGAAGAATGCGTTATCTGAGAATGATGAATGATATGCAATGATTATATTAATTTAATTTTTTGTTTAATCAAAATAAACTTCAACAATTGGATTGCAAATATCATACAGTGGGGAGACCCCGTTTTATTGAATTCAAAGGTTACGGAAATAGAAATATAGCAATTTTAAAGTGCGATAAAAGGAAATGTCTAAACTTATGGATCCTGAGTCCTCTCTGAGGAGGGCTCATGTGCTGGTTCTGGTGCTTTCCTTTTCTTTGACCGGGGCTCTCGGGCCGTTGTCGGGTTGTCATTCCTTTGCCAAGTGAATGGAGCGAGCAAATTCCTTTGGTAATCTTGATTTTCTACAGCGTGTTGCTCCAAAATCTCGATCAGAGCATCTTTTTCTTTTAACAGTTGCTGTATTTTATTACACTCCACATTGAGAATACAGTACTTGTTCCTACAAGATTTCTTCTCCTGTTGAACTTTGTTGAGAGTAACCTGAAGTTTTTCCGGATCAGACATAAAATAAAGGACAGGTTCCTTTAACAGAAGAACTTCCTGACGAGGGTAAGGCATCCCCAGCTTGAGAGCTCTAGTTTGTACCTAGTGGAGATAAGGTTCTACAGAGACACAATCTGGTTTTCCTAGAGACTTTCTTCCTTTCCGGTGAACATGTTTCCAGGCATGCACTATTTCAATCTTTAGTGCACTGTCGTTTTCTCCTTCCTTGAAGAAAAGACCTTCCAGATGAACATTACGTGGGACATGTCTCATCGGGTATCCGAATTGATGACAAACTAAAACTGGATGATAATTGATTCCTCCTTTAATTCCTATGAGGGGTACATTAGGGAAGTTTCCACAACGGTCAACGATTCTGATTCGATCATAGATTCGATTGTACCAGTCGATGTCAGAGTTGGTAAGAGACATGATTCTCTGCGACCAACGTAAAGTACTCTTATGATCCCAAAATGCAGCTGAATTGGGTAAGTGGGAAGTGAACCATTTGTATAGCAGGGGTACACAACATGTGATCATTCCTCCGTGTAGCGCGGTTTTTGTGGTTTCGAATCACTATCTCTTTGGAGTGCTACAGTTCGATTCATTTTTTATCCTGTGAAGCTGATTAAGGAAGGGAAATAGATGTCTCCATTTAACCCTGCTTGCATACTGAGTTTAAATAGATGACTGTTGGTTTACAGATGCTATCAAAATAGTGGGTCTCTCTTAGGTTATTTGGCTTAAGAATAGAGGGTCTTGACTATTCATGAGGCTTTTGGGAAGATACTATATCTAAATTTTTTCTGATTGATGTATGAAGGTACTGGACCTAGAGTCTTTGATTTGTATGCTCGCTAAGATTTCACAATCTTATGCCTACGTATTCCCGTTTAAGGAAACAGGGAAATCAGAGCAATCGTAGTTCCGCCTATTCTAAGGGAGGAAAATATATTTGGTTCTTAAGCACTGTCGCTTTGGGGTACTACAGGTCGATTCATTTTTTATCCTATTGAAGCTGATGAAGGAAGGGAAATATATGTCTCCAACTAACCCTGCTTGCATACTGAGGTTAAATAGTCAAAACTGTTGGTTTACAGATGCGGTTTTAGTTCGTGGGCCTCTCTCTGCTTATTTTGTTCAGAACAAATTATCGGGACTGTTCGTGGGGAATTTGTTGGGATACTGTGCTAGATTGGCTGGAGGTATGGGACTTTGGGTTTTTTTTATTAGTGTGCTCGCTAAGATTCTTTTTCAATCTTATGCCTACGTATTCCCGGGATAGGGAAATCAGAGCGATCGTAGTTCCTTCTATTCTATGGGAAGAAATGGTGTTTTGGTGTCTTGTTCAAAGCCCAAGACATAAAGCTAAAGGTGGTTTATTTCTTGTTCAAAGCCCAAGATGTGAAGCTGAAGGGTCTATTTGTATCTTGTTCGAAGCCCAAGATGTGAAGCTAAAAGGGTGTTGACTTTAGAGAGAATTTATCATCTCTAAAGGGGTTTGTTTGTCAAATTGTTGGGTGACTGATTATAAAGGAGAATTACTTTAACTGGGATATGCGAATCCAGCAATGCCATAATTTCCTTTATAGGGGATTTTCAACCTGAAGGAGAAGACTTTAACTCAGTTTAGAGCAATGCCATCTTTCCTTAGGAATTTCTCATGCTAAAAGAGGGACAGTGGCGTGGATGTAAATAATCCAAAGGCTTGCCGCTTATAGCAATTAGACGAGGGAAAAGGAGTTATTGATGTTTGTATGCCGTGACAAAAGCATGATTTGATGCTAAAAGGTTGATTGAATCAAACGAGGATTTCTTTATACAAAGCCTAAAAGGAGGCTATTAACCCAACAAGAGGATGCTTTTATGTCTCGTACGAAGCTCGAGATAGAGGCTAGAAGGGTTAACTCAGCAAGAGAGTGTTTTTATATGTGTCTTGTACGAAGCCCAAGACGGAGGCTAAAAGGGTTTGACTCAATAAGAGAGTCTTTTATACTCACCAAGAGAGTGATTTGTATCTCGTACGAAGCCCAAGATGGAGGCTAAAGGTGATCGACTCAACAAGAGAGTCTTTTTATACTCAACAAGAGAATGATTTGTATCTCGTACGAAGCCTGAGATGGAGGCTAAAAATGTTTGACTTAACAAGAGAGTCCTTTATACTCAACAAGAGAGTGTTTTGTATCTCGTACAAAGCCCGAGATGGAGGCTAAAAGAGGATTGACTCAACAAGAGAGTCTTTTATACTCAACAAGAGAGTTTTTTGTATCTCGTACAAAGCCCGAGATGAAGGCTGAAAAGGTTAACTCTGCTGGGGAGAATCATTGTACAAAGCCCAAGAGAAGGCTAGGGTTACTGTTTCAGTTGCGTGACAGGTCCAGTATGTTGGTTAAAAGAGAAAATCAGTTCTTATATGGGTAATGTTGTACTGATGGATTTGATCTGAGGGCCGGGATTATTTCCTGTTCTTTAAGGAAACGGGGAATCCGAAGGGTATTGAGACTGCCCAAGTCTACGGGTGTTTTTTCCTATTTTTGAAAGGAACTTGAGAATGTCTTTGAGACTCAAGGAGATTAGACTGTCCAAGTCTAGAGTTTTATCTTTTGTACTATGCTTAAGAGAAATTAAGAGACAGTACGTTTGCGGTAGAAAGATCTAGACTTTTTGAAAGACTGTTCTATTAAGATGACTAATTTCTGTTCCTATACCTTTAAGAGGTCGTCGGGACAATTTGTACGAAGCCCAAGAGGAGGCGAGAAAAACTTTTAAGAAGCCGAAGGGACAATTTGTACGAAGCCCAAGAGGAGGCTATCTTCCCGGAGGAAGAATCATTATACGAAGCCTAAGAGGAGGTTGTGAAAACTTCTAAGAAGCCGACGGATCCTTGTACAATGCCCAAGAGGAGGCAGGGATGCTTTTAGGAAGCCTGTGGGTCCTTGCACTAAGCCCAAGAGGAGGTTGATGAACAGTTCCATAAGGGGTTTCACTTAGAACATTGGCCTTCTGTATATGTACTGTTCAAGGGGGGGATTTCTTAGATCTAGTTATCTAAAATTGTTGTAAAAGAAAATTCTCATGGTTTAGGTTATGTTGAAATATCCGGGAGAACGTCGGAGGTAAGGAGACGAGGTTTTGTCTAGTTCTAGACGTAGTTGTCGGGGAAACTCTAAATATCTATACTAGTATTACACAGTCGATATGAGTTTATGAAAGAAGACTTACAGTGAAACAACCCCATAATATAGTTATATACATATGAAAGCGGGTAAACAGTTACTCGGTTGTAGAGCTTCTATGTTGTTTGGTTAGTTGTTCAACAAAGAAATTGAAAATAACAGTATGTTACAAAATCAAAGGAGAAAGTGCTTTTGAAAGGAAAATTGGGGCTTATAGCTCAAGGAGAAGCCCAGGGTTTTATCAGTGATCGCACTGTCGTTTTGTACAGGAACTTATACAAGTGACTGAGGCCCAAAAAAGATTTTCTGTACAAGGGGATGGGTCTTACACTCTCTCAAGAGGCCCAAAAATGATTGAAAGAAAAATAAATGGGGCTTATAACACGAGGGTAGGCCCAGATGATTTGTTTTTTTTTTGAACTGGCGATCGCGCCGAGCTTTTCTTTTAACGCAGAGGGACTTATACAATATATGAGGCCCAAAGATTGTTTTGGTTAAAAGGGGATTGGGTCTTACACTCTATTAGAGGCCCCAAAAAATGATTTTTGTACAAGTGATGGGGCTTACAGCTCAAAGAGAGGCCCATATGATTTTTGTTTTGAAATGGCGATTGCGCCGAGATTTTTGAAAATGCAGTGGGTCTTATACAATGACTGAGGCCCAAAAGTTTTTGTTTTCAAAGGGGTTGGGTCTTACACTCTAATAGAGGCCCAAAATGATTTTGAACGGGTCTTATAGCTCGAGGAGAGGCCCAGATGGTTTGTTTTAAACAGACGATGATCGTGCCGAACTTTTGAAATACAAAGGGACTTATACAACATTTGAGGCCCAAAATAGGTTTGTATTTACAAAGGATTGGGTCTTACACTCTATTAGAAGCCCAAAAGTGTTTGTTTATGTGAAAATCAAGGAAACCCTAAATTTGTTTTCTTTTAAAAGTAAATATTTAAAGAAAATCAAATGAAAATGGTAAAAATACAAAATAAGTTTGAATAAACCACTTGTGATTTTTGTTAAAGGTTTGAAAAATGAGGGTTTTATCACAATGTGAATTAAAACTCATTTAGTTTTGATTTTCAAGGTAAATATTCATTTTTTAAATGCTTAAAAAGTAATTAAAAATGAATTTATTCACAAAAATACTAATTATATTAAATAACTAATATAAATTTGATTTTTTGTGGAATAAAATATTTCAACATTTTTGAGATTTTTTGCAAAGAGAACCAATAAAAATAATTAAAATTGAGGGAGTTATTAATTTTTCAAATCATTAACAAAATAATATGAAAAATAAGAAAAATAGGAAAAAGTGATAAAAAAAAGAGGTCTGGGGCGAGGGGGATTCGAACCCCAGACCTCTCGCTTGCCAATACACACAAACTAGCTGATCAACCACTGGGGCGCAATGCCAATTCATTAATAACATGGCAAGGGAAAAATATAAGGCAAACTTGGTTGGTTTCTCAAGCATGGCGCCATGGCCATCTTCAACCTCAAGCTCAAATGCGTGAAGCCCTCTAACTCACTCATTTCTCAACCATTTGACATGATTCAAATACCAAACTCATGCGTTTTTTCCCAAGGATCACGATGGCAATATTTGATTTCATTTATTTTCAGTGTATAGCAAGTTATATCAACATGACCATATGAACCCTAATTTTCCAAAAGCAATCGTGCGGACACGGTTGTGAGGGCTATGATCAAAATTTTTGAGGGGAAACACTTAACATATGATGGCAAGCAATTGGCAAAAATATCATGCGAGGAAATATGCATGGATAATGAAGATGTAGTTTTGAGGCTTACCTTGATGCAAGCTGAAATGGAACTCTGCACAAACTGTGTTCCATATGTGATTTGATGATCCCTACAACTTCAATTGATGTTATGGAGTGTGTTGTAAGCTTTAGAACACTTTGAAAACCTTTGGATCAAGTTGGAGGACTCCAGCTGCATAATTGAGGCATAATGGCTTGGTTGAAGAGTGATTTTGAGCTAGAGGTGTTACAGTTGGTGTATAAGTGTTTGGACACCTCAAATACATCATATGTGATGTGTTTGAGCAATTGGAATGGATTGCTTAAGGCTGCAACTCAAAACCCGATGGTGGTTGCTCAAAAACAAAGAAAATTGGTACTTAAGAGAGAATGAGAGAAAGCAGTGCTGTAAATTGCTTTGGTGTGATTTGAACGATCAATTGGAACCTTTATTTATAGGTGATCAATTCTTGTCTTGGAGGAATAGTGAATGGCTGCTAGATCAGATCACATTCAAAGGCTTTGGCTTGGTGGCATTTCTTCTCATGCAAGGCAACCTAGCCCCTCCCAAGAGCAGGGCTATGCCTTGACCAAATTCACATTCTTCAGATGTTTTTATTGTTGTTTAATCAGAGAACTTGACTGAGAAGAGTGGCTTTGTTGAAAGTGCCCTATTTCACATAAATGACTTTGAATTCAAGGCATAATGTGCCAAAATGCATTAATCTCAAGTTAGAAGATCCCTTAGCTTTTTGACTTAGCTTTAACAGTTGGATCAGTTGGATTAGGATCAGATTGGATGACTGTGACATAGAGATCCTTGGTCTTGAATTAGAAATCGTGTAAAGCAAGCAAAAGTGCAAACTGATTTTTCCTAAACAACTGCAGCAACATGGCTTTGGGCATGGATTTCTCTTGGCTCAAGTTGAATCAATTCATGCTGATAAGCTCTTTGAATTCCTAGCAACATATGCAAAAACATTGATGTTTACCTTTGGACTTGATTCAGCTTGCAACTATGTGAAAAAATCTCACAAGTTTTGGTGTTTTCAACAAAATCTGTCTTGGACATAATTTTGTCTAAGTGTTGGAAAAGTGGTACCTTCATGTTTTTAGTCATTTTGACCCAATCATAACTCAGAATCCACAATGAATTGGAGTGAGGTGTAGTTGAAGCTTTTGTAGAGGGCTATGAGAGCTACAAATCCAGCTTTGGATGGGGAAAAGTGGCCTTGTGGTTTAGGAGTTATGGCCCTCCAAAGTTGGTATCCTAGCCACTTTATTCCATAACTTAGAAAAATTGCTAAGTTTTTTATGGTTACCCCTTTTACAAGTTATCCCACTTTTCTTGGTTTTTCTTGATGAATGATAATTCAAATCACACATTAACATCATTTTAGGGTTAAAAACCATAATTGTGAAAAATCTCAAAAAGTCAAAGTTTGACTTTTGTGCACAGTTGACTTTTTGTCAGATGAATTCCAAACTGTGCGATCCTCAATGAAATCAAGTCCTTGACCTAAATCAAACTTGATGTACATGTTCCATAGGTGTTATAGGGTGTATTGAATCATGTCCCAAGGTTTGGGAGCATGTCTTGGTCCAAAGTCAAAGCTACAATTGACTTTTCTCGCGAAACCCTAACTGTGGTTCAGATGAACTTGAAACTTGTTGCTCAAGCTTCTTGGATCAATCCATTGTTGCAAATGGATCAATGTGATGTATTTGAGACCCTCAAATCCCCTCTTGAGGTCTTAGCTCATGTTTTGTCCCAAAAGTTAACTTAGGGGTGAATTAGGTCAAGAAACCCTAATTCCTGATTTTTTATGAATGCATCCCCTAAAGCCAAATTGACTTGATGATTGGGTTCATGATGTCCCTTGGAGCATTATAGGTTATGCTTTGAAGCATTGGCTCATTCCCAGAGGAAAATTTCCATCTGGAGGCCCTGGTCGACCAAAACCCTAATTTGGTGACACTGTCGATCGTGAGGCTTGATCCACTCAGAATGCTGCAACCTTGTGCTTGATTCTTGAAGTGGGAGTCCTCTTGATACATTGTGGATGTTTGAGAGGCTAGAAAAGTTGATTATTATGTCATTCCTTGATTGATCCTTTATCTAAGAGCTCTGAGAGGGCTTGAAACCCTAAGTCTGACTGTAGTGGATGCTCACCCATCTTTGGGGAGACTAATGGTTCATCCATATTGTGATGATGATTTGCACAATGATGGGAAATATTGATGGTCAAATTTTGGGGTATGACACTAAAAGGTTTTGACTGAGAGAGAATTTGTCTTCTCTAAAGAGGGATCGTTGATGTTTATGTGCTTTGATCAAAGCACAAGTTTGATGCTAAAAGGTTTATTGACTCAGCTAGGGATTTCTTTATACGAAGCCTAAGAGGAGGCTAGATAAGACCGACTCAACAAGAGAGTGTTTATGTCTTGTACAAGGCCCAAGATTGAGGCAAAAAAGAGACTGAATCCTTGGAGATATCATTATATAAAGCCTAAGAGGAGGCTAACAGTTTGACTTTTCTAGGGAAAATGTTCTTTCTGTCTTGTACAAAGCCCAAGATTGAGGCTAAAAGGGATTTTTGACTCCGTTGGAGAGGTTTATATGTGTCTTGTACAAAGCCTAAGATGGAGGCTGAAATGAGTTTGTCTCAACAAGAGAGTGTTTTTATATATCTTGTACAAAGCCCAAGACGGAGGCTAAAAGAGTTGACTCAACAAGAGAGTCTTGCAAAGGTGATCGACCCAACAAGAGAGTCTAAAAGTTGATTAACTCAACAAGAGAGTCTTTTATACTCAACAAGAGAGTGATTTGCTATCTCGTACGAAGCCCGAGATTGAGGCTAAAAGGAGATTGACCCAACAAGAGAGTCTTGAAAAGTGATGGACTCAACAAGAGAGTCTGAAAAGGTTAACTCCGCTAGGGGGGAGAATTATTGTACACAACCCAAGAGGAGGCTAACTGTGTTGAGGAAAGATCATTATACAAAGCCTAAGAGGAGGCTATCTTACTGCCGAGGATTAGATCCATAGGTAGGCCCAAGGGTGAGGAACTCTCATGAGAGAGACCGGGTTTCTGCTGGATATTTATCCAGAGTGATCGGTGTTTTTTCCTATGTTTGAAAGGAACTTGAGAATGTCTTTGAGACTCAAAGAGGGGTTTAGATTGTCCAAGTCTACTGGTGTTTAAGAGTTTTATCTTTTGTAGGAGGCCCAAAAGAGGGCAAGGGCCTTAAGGGGTGAGAATAAACCCTAAAGTGGCATGAGGTTTGACACTGGAAAGACTGCTCTAGCAAAGGATGACTAAGTTCTGTCTTATACCTTTAAGAGGTCGTTAGGGTCCTTGCATTAAGCGCAAGAGAAGGCATGAGAACTTCTAAGAAGCCGAAGGGTCCTTGTACAAAGCCCAAGAGGAGGCGGGGATGCTTTTAGGAAGCCTGTGGGTCCCCAAACCAAGACAAGTTCAAGAAATGCAATTCACAGAGATGAGATCATTCCAGGAAAGTTTGAGGGTTTGGAAGAAACTCAAGAGATGCTATTCATGGAGAATAAATCAACTCTGGGCAGTAGAATTTCTTTGACAGTTTCTAGGGGTGACAGTCTAAGAAAAGGTTCACCGAGAATACTGCCTTTCTCTTTGTTCCATATTGTTTAACCCCAAGAGAAGGGAAGACTGTATCTTGAATCCTATGGGGATCTAATTTTGTTTGTATTTAAGAGTGACCAACATGGCTTTACCTAGTTCTAGACGTAGTTGCCGGGGAAAACTCTAAATAACTATAATAGTATATATATAATTGATATATGACGATTATTTAAAAGGTATGAAAGAAGACTAACCATGCGCAGCTTCCCATAATACAGTTATGTATATGAAAGCATACAGTTATGTATATGAAAGCAAATTTTGACGGTGATTGCACTGTTGGTTTGACTTTGTACAGGGACTTATACAAGTGACTGAGGCTCAAAGAAAGGTTTTCTGTACTAAGGGATGGGTCTTACACTCTCTCAAGAGGCCCACAATATTTTTAAAGAAAAGAAATGGGACTTACAACACGAGGATAGGCCCAAAAAAATTTCATTTGAAAACGGCGATCGCGCCGAAATTTCCGACTATATCGGGACTTATACAATACACTGAGGCCCAAAAAGTTTTATTTACAAATAGGTGGGGCTTACACTCTATCAAGAGGCCCAAAAGATTTTTTAAGAAAAGGAATGGGACTTATAGCTCGAGGAGAGGCCCAGATGATTATTTGTTTGAAAAATGGCGATCACACCGAGGTTTGAAAACACAGTGGGTCTTATACGATGATCGAGGCCCAAATTATTTTGGTTTTCAAAAGGGGTTAGGTCTTACACTCTATTAGAGGCCCAAAGAGTTTGAAAAATATTTGTTTAGGGTGATTAAGATCAAAACCCTAAATTAATTTCAAAATGTATTTTAATTAAATAAAAATTTAATTAAAATTACCAAACATGTGTGAAAAGCAAGTTGTGATCTTGGATTAATGTTTGAAAAATCATGTTTTTATCCACAAAATGATTTGAAACCATTTAAGTTTGGAAAATCAAGAAAGAAAAAATACTTTAAATGTCAAAAAACAAATAAAAATGAATTATTTGCAAAAATATCAAGTATATGAAATAAATAATATTTTTGGGAAATTATTGTAAAATAAAATATTTTAACATTTTTATGAATTATTAAAAAAAGAATCAACTCAAAATCATTAAAAACCATAGAGAAATTAATTTTTGAATCAATTAAATAAAATCACAAAAATTCAAATATTTAAAAATTCAAAAAAGGGCGCCAAGAACACCAAGTTCTTGCCCGCGCCCTCTGTTTCTTCAGATTTGAGTTTTCCCCTCAATCTCACTGAATACTTGATGAAATCACACAATCCACATATCAATCTACTCGTTTTCACCTCACGATCATGTCTATGGTCTTTAATTTCATTTATTTTAAGCATGGAATAAGAAATCAAGACAAAACCTTAAGAACCCTAAATTCTGCATGAAAGCTGGGAATTTTGATACACGATTCATACAAAGAAATTAATTGAGGGGAAATCCTCCATACATGATTATGAACATATGGCAAAACTATTGTGCGAGCAAATATGCATGAATCATGAAATGACCAAGTTTAGGCTTACTTGAAGGTCGTGGCAGCAAGAGCAATTTGATTTTTGAGTTGGAGGTGTTACAGATGAGTTGTGATGATCTGAACAGCTTCCCTACACCGTATGAAATGTGTTTGAATGCTTGGAGGGATTGGAAATAGACTGGAACAGGTTATGGCACCTCAACTGCAACTTGGTTGAAAACTTGAGCAATTGGTTGGTGATTTTGTAAAATTGGTGTTCCAGATGTTGTTTAAGTGTTTGGATCACTTCTATATGATGTTTATGAGAGGTGTGTGTGTGTGTGTGTGTGTGTGTGTGTGTGTGTGTGTGTGTCTGTGTGTGTGTGTGTGTGTGTGTGATTGGTTTGGTTGGAATTGTTCTCAAACTCAAAACCCGATAGTGACTTTCTTTAGAAGGCAATTTTGGAAGTGAGAAGGTGATTTTGAGGAAAGCATCAGTTTGGATGTTTTGGTGTACTCAAACTGATCACAAATGAGCTCTATTGACACAACACATGTGTGATCATAGTTTGTCTTGAAACTTTTTAGATCCAAGTGAAAAATGCCCCTATATTTTGAAAAAAAGCAAGACAGATTCTGACTTAGTGAAAATTTCACTAAGTGTTGGAAAAAGTGACTTTTGTGTTTTCAGCCATTTTGATCACTCCATAACTTACAATCCATGAGGAATTGGAATGAGCTGTAGTTGGCACTTTTGAAGTATGACATGAGATCTACAAATCCATCTTTGGACCATCCAAAATGGTTGCTTGGATCTCAAGTTATGATCCTTGGAAGTTGGTACCCTAACCACTTTATTCCATAACTTAGAAAAATTCTAAGTTTTTATGGTTACCCCTTTTACAAGTTATCCCACTTTCTTTGATTTTTCTTGATGAATGATGATTCAAATAAAATATTAACATTGTTTTAGGGTTGAGGAACCATAATTATGAAAAATCTCAAAAAGTCAAACTTGACTTTTGTGCACAGTTGACTTTTTATTAGATGAATTCCAAACTGTTCAATCCTTGGTGAAATCAAGTCCTTGACCTAAATTAAACCTAATGGAGATGTTCAATAGGTGTTATAGGGTGTATTTAATCATGTCCCAAGGTTTGGGAGCATGCCTTGGTCAAAAATCAAAGGTACAGTTTACTTTTTCGGCGAAACCCTAATTGTGGTCCTGATGAAACTGAAACTTGTAGATCAAGCTTCTTGGATCAACCCATTCTTGTAAATGGATCAATGTGGTTTATTAGAGACCCTCAAATCATGTCTTGAGGTCTTGGCTCATATTTTGTCCCAAAAGTCAACTTAGGGGTGAATTAGGTCAAGAAACCCTAATTCCTGATTTTTGGTGAATGCATCCCCTGAGGTAAAATTGAATTGATGGTTGGGTCCATGAGGTCCTTTAGAGTATTTTGGGTTATGATTTGAAGAATTGGCTCATGTCCAGAGGAAGATTTTCATCTGGAGGCCCTGGTCTACCAAAAACCCTAATTTGGTGACACTGGCGATCCTGAGGCTTGATCCACTTGGAATCTTGCAACTTTGTGTCTGATTCTTGATGTGGGAGTCCTCTTGACCCTCTATAGGTGTTTGAGAGGTTAGACAAGTTGAAGATCATGTAATTTCTTGATTGATCCTTTGTCTAAGCTCGAGAGGGCTTAAAACCCTAATTCTTGACTGCAGGGAATGCTCAACAATCCTTGAGGAGATTGATGAGGCATAAAGGTATATCTATATTGTGATGATGATTTGCACAATGATAGGAAATATTAGTGGTCAAAATTTGGGGTATGACACTCTGCTATACAAATTCCTTAAGTGTTTAGAATGATAAGCATCAGCGCGCAAGGTCGGTACAGGGTTTCCAATCAGAAATATCTTAATGGCATCGATATAAAAGAAGTCATCAATGTTGGGAAACAGAAATAACCCGTAGGTGAGCAGAACAAAAACGCTCTCGAAGGCAGTCACAATCCCTATACTAGCAAAGTACATGGCTTTCTTTATCAAAAACTGAGCTGGCAAACCCCGGATTCCACCCTTAGTGGTTATGTGAGTCCTGACTTCTGACTCGTCCAAATAGATTACTCTTGCAATGGTTTGATCCTTTGGAATTTCTTCAAGTCCAGAAAAGGGAGCTTGGTCAGTGATGGATAAATCAGCCAGGTGAGTGTACTCCTCCAGTGTTGGTACAAGTTGGTAATCCGGGAATGTGAAACAGTGATATACCGGATCATAAAACTAAATGAGCATAGCCAATATTCCTTCAATTACATGGACCCTTAACAGAGACAACAGTCCTCCGTATTTGGCTCTAAAAGCATCAGGGTTGGTGATCATCCGTGCCAATCCTCTCAAATCCTCTAGTTTTGGAACCTTGAAGGTTTACTTGTGAGTCCTCCTTTTACCGAAATCCATAACGCAATCTCCTTTCTCTGATATTTGCAATCATTATCTTAGTTTAATTTGAAAAAGAGAAACTAGAAGAGAAGATTTTTCTTTGTTTAAAGTTTTTTAATGAAATGAATGCATGAATGCAGCACACAAAAATATAGAAAAAAACATGGGGTCAAAGGTTCGGTGTCATGAAGTCATGGCTCTACCCATCCCCAAAGGTTGTACTGGTGATTTTTATACCTGTCCTCAAAATCATTGACCCCTCTTGGGATAACAACAATAGGCTGGTTCACCTGAGCGAGCTACAGTATCTTAGAGTAATCTCAAATGAGGGTAGTATCGCGTGACAACTATTTTCGATAGCTTCCGCACTACAAAATAGTAACAAGGTTTCAACCTACTAAATCCTCAGTTTCATGGACAACCACAATCGAACAATCTACTTTCAACAACCGAAGTCGTATAGGCATTGAATCCACAAAGGGTGTCTCCACTGATTCGATGGTCGACCGGGGTCTCTTATTTGGGAGTCACTCCCTGTAAGATTACCCGTCTAGTACCATCACTTATCTTAGGTGTATACTCAATCTTTCCAGATGCGGCATCACCCGCAGTCCCATTAGCAGAAAAGTAAACACGGATATCAATTAGGAAAAGCGATATATATATATTTATCCTAAAACTAACATCCTAGACCTCTTAAGAGTTGTAGCCTATTCCTATACAGTCAATGACTCCCCAGCAGAGTCGCCATTTTCCTGTGGAAAATGGGGACGATGATGACTAGATCTTACATTGACTCCCCAGCAGAGTCGCCATTTTCCTATAGCGAGCGATTTTTGTCGATGATGCGACCACCTTATCGCTGAAGTTTCCTCACCGTAATGAGGAGGAGTGGGGTGCTACTTTCTGATTTCTTATTTATCCCATGAAGCTGGAAGGGAAAGGGAAGCTATCTAAAACTAACCTTGCACGCGATTGTTTAACTGAACAAACCTTAAAAGAGATCGGGGGGTCCGGGGCCAGGTTATACAATGGGGAGTTGTCAATTACCCATCATATATGTGGTTATCCACAGGATATTAGTTTTAGGTTTCGCTTTATAATTGATGGTGTTTATCTGTTAATGGGTTGGGAAAGTTTCTCGGGAAGTATGAGCGAGTGAGTGAGTTTTTCTTGATGTTTGGGTGTTTTTGGTAAGGTACTAGACCTAAGTTTTGATTAATATGAAGGTACTGGACCTAGGGTTTTTTATTGGTATGCTCGCTAAGATTTCGCAATCTTATGCCTACGTATTCCCGTTTAAACGAAACAGGGAAATCAGAGCAATTGTAGTTCCTCCTATTCTAAGAGAGGAGAAAGATGTTTGGTGTCTTGTTCAAAGCCCAAGATTGAAGCTAAAAGGTTTTGACTGAGAGAGAATTTGTCATCTCTAAAGAAGGATTGTTGATTTTTGTGTGCCTTGATCAAAGCATAGGTTGATGCTACGAGGTTAATTGACTCGGCTAGGGGATTTCTTTATACAAAGCCTAAGAGGAGGTTAGAAGTTTGACTTTTCCGGGGGAAAATGTTCTATCTGTCTTGCACAGAGCCCAAGATTGAGGCTAAAAGTATTTTGACTCCGTCGGGGGAGGTTTGTATGTGTCTTGTACAAACCCCAAGATTGAGGCTGAAATGAGAAGTTTAACTGGTGAGGATATTTTTAGGTGTCTTGTATAAAGCCAAGATTGAGGCTGACCTTACTGGGAAAATCATTATGCAAAGCCTAAGAGGAGGCTAAAAGGAGTTTGACTCTTCTTGGGGAAAATCAGTCCCCAAAGCCTAAAGGAAAGCTGGGAGGAAATGACTTTGTTGGATAAGATATATGTCCCAAGCTTAAGAGAGGGATATTTATGTCTTGTACAAAGCCCAAGATTGAGGCTAAAGGGGTTTGACTCAACAAGAGAGTGTTTTTATCTGTCTGTACCAAGCAAAGGATGGAGGTTGGACAAGCTGGAGAAATTATTCTACACAACTTGAGAAGAGGATAGCTCCTGCTAGTGTAGCGAGCGATTTTTCGGTGACGCGACCACCTTATCACTGAAGTTTGGGTTTTCTCCTCGTGGAGAAAGGGTGCTACTTTCTGATTTCTTATTTATCCCATGAAGTTGGAAGGGAATGGGAAGCTATCTAAAACTAACCTTGCACGCGAATGTTTAACTGAACAAACACCTTAAAAGAGATTCGGGGAGTTCGGGGTCAGGTTATACAATGGGGAGTTGTCAATTACCCATCCTATATGTGGTTATCCACAGGTTGCTAGCTTTAGGTTCTGCTTTGTACTTGATGGTGTTTATCCGTTAATGGGTTGGGAAAGTTTCTTGGGAAGTATGAGAGAGAGTGAGTTTTGTTTATGTTTTGGGTAAGGTACTGGACCTAAGTTTTTTATTTGTATGCTCGCTAAGATTTCACAATCTTATGCCTACGTATTCCCGTTTATCGAAACAGGGAAATCAAAGCAATCGTAGTTCCTCCTATTCTAAGGGAGGAAATAGATGTGTTGGTGTCTTGTTCAAAGCCCAAGACATGAAGCTAAAGGTGGTTTGTATCTTGTTCAAAGCCCAAGATATGAAGCTAAAGGGTTTTGGCTGAGAGAGAATTTGTCATCTCTAAAGAGGAATTGTTGATTTTTGTATGCCTTGATCAAAGCACAAGTTTGATGCTAAGAGGTTGATTGACTCAGCTAGGGATTTCTTTATACGAAGCCTAAGAGGAGGCTAGATAAGACCGACTCAACAAGAGAGTGTATATGTCTTGTACAAGGGCCAAGATTGAGGTAAAAAAGAGACTGACTCTTTGGGGATATCATTATATAAAGCCTAAGAGGAGGCTAACAATTTGACTTTTCTGGGGAAAATGTTATTTCTGTCTTGTACAAAGCCCAAGATTGAGGCTAAAAGGGATTTTTTACTCCGTTGGAGAGGTTTATATGTGTCTTGTACAAAGCCCAAGATGGAGGCCAAAATGAGTTTGTCTTAACAAGAGAGTGCTTTTATATGTCTTGTACAAAGCCCAAGACGGAGGCTAAAAGAGTTGACTCAACAAGAGAGTCTTACAAAGGTGATTGACCCAACAAGAGAGTCAAAAAGTTGATTGACTCAACAAGAGAGTCTTTTATACTCAACAAGAGAGTGATTTGCTGTCTCATACGAAGCCCGAGATTGAGGCTAAAATGAGATTGAACCAACAAGAGAGTCTTTTATACTCAACAAGAGAGTGTTGAAAGGTGATTAACTCAACAAGAGAGTCTGAAAAATGATTGACTCAACCAGAGAGTCTGAAAAGTGATTGACTCAACAAGAGAGTCTGAAAAGTGATTGACTCAATGAGAGAGTCTGAAAAGGTTAGCTCCGCTGGGGGGATCATTGTACAAAGCCCAAGAGGAGGTTGACTATGTTGAGGAAATATCATTATACAAAGCCTAAGAGAAGGCTATCTTACTGCTGAGGATTAGATCCATAGGCAGGCCCAAGGGTGGGGAACTCTCATGAGAGAGACTGAGTTTCTGCTGGAGATTTATCCAGAGTGATCGGTGTTTTTTCCTATGTTTGAAAGGAACTTAAGAATTTCTTTGAGAGTCAAGGGGTGTTTAGACTGTCCAAGTCTACTGGTGTTGAAGAGTTTTATCTTTTGTAGGATGCCCAAAGGAGGGCAAGGGCCTTAAGGGATGAGAATCAACCCTAAAGTGGTCTGAGGTTTGACACTGGAAAGACTGCTCTAGCAAAGGATGACTAAGTTCTGTCTTATACCTTTAAGAGGTCGTTAGGGTCCTTGTATTAAGCCCAAGAGAAGGCATGAGAACTTCTAGGAAGCCGAAGGGTCCTTGTACAACGCCCAAGAGGAGGCAGGGGTGCTTTTAGGAAGCCTGTGGGTCCCCAAAAAAGAGATGTTCAAGAAATGCAATTCATAGAGAAGAGATCATTCCAGGAAAGTTCGAGGGTTTGGAAGAAACTCAAGAGATGCCATTCACGGAGAAAAGATCATCTCTGGGGAGTAGAGTTTCTTTGACAATTTCTAAGGGTGACAGTATGAGAAATGGTTCACCGAGAATATTGCCTTTCTCTTTGTTCCATATTGTTTAACCCCAAGAGAAGGAAAGACTGTATCTGGAATCCTATGGGGATCTAGTTTTGTTTGTATTCAAGAGTGACCAACGGGCTTTACCTAGTTCTAGACGTAGTTGTCGGGGAAACTCTAAATAACTATACTAGTATATATACAGTTGATGTACGACGAGTAGTTAAAAGGTATGAAAGAAGACTTACAGTGAAGCAGCCCCACAATACAGTTATTTATATGAAAGCAGATAAAAGAAAGTGGATAAACACTTACCCGTTGTAGAGCTTCCATGTTGTTTTGTTAGTTGTTCAAAGAAACTAAAGAAAGTTTTGATAGCAACTATACATTTGGATTCAAAATCAAAGGAGAAAGTATTTTGAACAGAGATCGGGGATTACAGCTCAGGGAAAGGCCTAAATTTTGATAGTGATTGAACTGTTGTTTTGAATTTGTACAGGGACTTATACAAGTGACTGAGGCCCAAAAAGGTTTTCTGTACAAAGGGATGGGTCTTACACTCTACCAAGAGGCCCAAAAGTGCTTTAAAGAAAAGAAATGGGACTTAGAACATGAGGGCAGGCCCAGTTGTTTGTTTGAAAATGGCGATCGCGCCGAGGTTTCTGACGGTATCGAGACTTATATAATACACTGAGGCCCAAAATTGTTTATTTACAAAGGGATGGGACTTACATTCTACCAAGAGGCCCAAAAGTGTTTTGAAATATTTGAGTATGATTAAAAATCAAAGAAACCCTAATTTTCACTTTTTAAAAGTAATTTTTCAAAGAAAATTAATAAAAAATGATAAAAATACCAAATAGGTTTAAATAAACCACTTGTGGTTTTTCTTTAAGGTTTGAAAAATGAGGTTTGAATCACAAGATGATTTAAAACTCATTTGGTTTTGATTTTCAAGATGAATATTCATTTTTAAAATGTTTAAAAACAATTATAATGAATTTATTTACAAAAATACCAATTATATTAAATAAATGATATAAATTTGATTTTTTTGTAGAATAAAATATTTTACTATTTTTGTGATTTTTCAGAAAAAGAATCAATAAAAAATGATTAAAATTGAGAGACTTATTAATTTTTCAAATCATTTAAAAATAATATGAAAAATGATAAAAAGTGGAAAAATGGTAAAAAAGAGGATCTGGGGCGAGGGGGATTCGAACCCCAGACCTCTTGTGTGCAGTGTGCACCTCCTACCACTGGGGTGGTGATACATCCGTGTATCAAAACCACCCCATGGATATATGTGGCATGCCTTGTTTTTGGCCTGGCCAAGGCAAGGCAAGGCAAGATTTTGGCCAAAAACGTGAAGCTTGTAACTTTCTCATTTCTCCATGGATTGGGACAAAATTTAGGTATATCCTGCCTAGAATTTCACAAGGAATCTAATGGTGGTGGTGGTTTTTTCATATGAGGCTCCTATTTCAAAACCCGATAGTGTTCTTGAAATAGGCATATAATTGCATTTTCTATGCTATCTCTTGTTACAGGCATGAATTACATGATGAATTGGTTCAAACACAACATATATAACATGTATGAGATGTGCATGATCAGTGGACCTCAAAGCAATGCATATTTCAAAGAGTTCAAGTTGTGATGCTTACCTCTTTAGGAGGTTTTTGGGCAATCTGTCAAGTGCTTTATTCCAGAAATAATTTAATGCTTTGGACACCCTTAAATGATCCCTTGGAAGCTTTTAGAATAGTTGGAATCAACTGGAATCATCAGGAACAAGTTTGAGCTCTTTCTTGCAAAAGGGGCAAAAGTGGCCAATATAGTAACTCTCTCAAATCATGTTCCAGATGTGGGGAACCATTTGGGACAGTTCAAGGATGATATTTGGAGTGCGTTTGAGGCTTTATTTGGTTTTGAAAGTGACTGAATCAAGACATGGCTTGAAAAATGCAAAAAAGTCTAATTTTGAGGTTTTGAGATAGGACTTTGTGATTTTGGTGTTACAGGTCACTTATGAGAGTTTGGACAGCTTAGATATGACATATTGGATGTGTTTGGATCATGAGCTGTGATGGAAATGCTCTCTAACTCAAAAACTCAGAGTTACCTTGCAAAAGAAGGCATTTTGGCCTAGAGATAGAGACTTTGAGGAAAACAAGTGTTGTAGTGCTTTGGTGTACTCAAACTGAGCACAAATGAGCCCTATTTATAGTAGAGCAAGTTTGTTTAACAAGCAATAGAGAATGGTGGTTGCAGCAGGCTGTTGGCAAATTGCATCACTTTGGAATCTTAAGTCTCCTCTAGCCATTGACTAGAGGTTAGAGCACAGGCCTATGGTCCTTTGGTTAAGAGCTTATCCTTGACTCATTCAGTTGAAAATGGCTCAGTTCATGCCACCTTGGTGCATCCATTGAATGCTTGGAGACAAAATTGGAGTCTTGGCCTCTTTTAGGCTTTTTAGGGTTTGGCATGCTACTTTGGGAATCTTGGACTTGGGAGGCTGATGAATTAGTGCTTGTCCCTTGGTTGTTCCCCTTTGAGGTGTTCAGATGGATAAGCATTCTTGGAATTTCACAATTTGAGCAAATTGTGCCTTCATGCATAAGTCTGCCTTGCCAAGACAGTTTGCAGCAAGGCATATTGCAGCTGTCATAACTCCTAGCTCAGATGGAGTTTGATGAAGATCTTGGACATTTTGGAAAGCCCTTATGTGATACAACATATGTGTGAACATAGTTTGTCTTGAAACTTTTTGGTTCCAAGTGAAAAATCCCCCTACATTTTGAAAAAAAGCAAGACAGATTCTGACTTAGCAAAAATTTCACTAAGTGTTGGAAAAAGTGACATTTCATGTTTTCAGCCATTTTGATCACTCCATAACTTAAAATCCATGAAGAATTGGAATGAGGTATAGTTGACACTTTTTAAGTATGCCATGAGAGCTAGAAATCCATATTTGGACCAGCCAAAATGGTTGCTTGGATATCAAGTTATGATCCTTGGAAGTTGGTACCCTAGCCACTTTGTTTTATAACTTAGAAAAATTCTAAGTTTTTTATGGTTACCCCTTTAACAAGTTATCCCACTTTCTTTGATTTTTCTTGATGAATGATGATTCTAATCACACATTAACATCATTTTAGGGTCAAGGAACCATAATTGTGAAAAATCTCAAAAAGTCAAAGTTGACTTTTGTGCACAGTTGACTTTTTATCAGATGAATTCCAAACTATGTGATCCTTGGTGAAATCAAGTCCTTAATCTAAATCAAACCTAAAGGCTATGTTACAAAGGTGTTATAGGGTGTATTGAATCATGTCCCAAGGTTTAGGAGCATGTCTTGGTCAAAAGTCAAAGGTACAGTTGACTTTTCCTCCAAAACCCTAATTGTGGTCCAGATGAAATTGAAACTTGTAGATCAAGCTTCTTGGGTCAATCCATTGTTGCAAATGGATAAATGTAGTGTATTAGAGACCCTCAAATTATGTCTTGAGGTCTTGGCTCATGTTTTGTCCCAAAAGTCAACTTAGGGGTGAATTAGGTCAAGAAACCCTAATTCCTGATTTTTTTTTTATGAATGCTTCCCCTGAGGTTAAGTTGACTTGATGATTGGGTTCATGATGTCCCTTGGAGCATATTTAGTTGTGCTTTGAAGTATTGGCTCATGCCCAGAGGAAAATTCCCATCTGGAGGCCTTGGTCGACCAAAACCCTAATTTGGTGACACTGGCGATCTTGAGGCTTAATCCACTTAGAATGTTGTAGCCTTGTGCTTAATTCTTGATGTGGGAGTCCTCTTGATCCTTTATGGGTGTTTGAGAGGTTAGACAAGTTGAAGATCATGTCATTTATTAATTGATCATTTGTCTAAGTACCCTAAGAGAGGTTAAAACCCTAATCTCTGATTGCAGTGAATGCTCAACAATTCCTTGAGGAGATTGATGAGGCACAAAGGTACATCCATATTGTGATGATGGTTTGCACAATGATGGGAAATCTTAGTTGTCAAATTTTGGGATATGAAAGATGCCCCTATTTAATCTTCTTGGACCCGAAGGCGTGAATGGAGAAGGTATTCGGGCATTCGGGGTGCAAGAGGATTAAATATCGGAATACCCAAAATTTTGATGGTGGTTATGAACGGCAGCTTGCTCATCCATCTTCTTTCGCTAAGCAATGATGCTTAGAAAAGGTAAACATCCCCTCGATCCTGGTCTTCAGCCGAGGAACTGGTCTCAGTTTTCTTTTGAAATAAACTTCCCCTCGATCCTGGTTTCCTACCAAGGAACTGGTCTCAATTTCTGATCTAAACTTCCCCTCGATTCTGGTTTCCTACCAAGGAACTGGTCTCAGTTTCTGATGTAAACTTCCCATCAATCCTGGTTTCCTACCAAGGAACTGGTCTTAGTTTCTTTTGTCAATAAACTTTGACAAGGGACGCTATTCATAGCGGTTTTCCTCAAACTTCTCGCCAAATTTTCCTGGGGAGATGCCATTTGATGGGAAAAAGTTTTGATGTCAGACTTGCTGGGGAAATCCATTCGTCTGAGCTGTAGAGGTGTACAAACTTCTCTATTAGAGATGCCATTTGTGGATTCTACTGGGGGAAAATGAGTGTCTTGAGAGACTGCTTTCTGCTTAGGGATACTACATCATACTTTTCTTCGAGATCTTCTCGGAGGAATGCCATACGATGTGATCCAATTTGGAAGGGCTTTCTCTGGGGATTTTCCTTAATCTGGGAAAGCGAATATATCATCTTCAACGACGAAGAGTGATATTTGTCGAAGGTTTTCTTGCCTTTTCAGAGGTTCAAGTTATCAAAGTGGTCGAGGACCATCTCTAATCCAGAGATAAACTAGAGAGAGATTACTTAGATGATTCACTTCCTGACGAGGAAAGAACTGACAACTCGATTGAGAGGACTTTTATCACTAGGGGATAAAACCGACTAGAGTGATAGTGATGCAATATGAATATGAATGTAAATTAATAATGCATGATGTATGTATGTTTATGCTGACAAAACTGACGTGATATGCATACTTAATACATGAACACGACTGGATACTCGGCCACTGCAGGGGACGAAGAGGTACCTTAGGTTCAAAATAGCAATTCTGCCCTACTTAGGAGAGATAGTCCCTGTGGGGAACAACGTTGATCGGGCTTAGGAGATAAGAACTCTGCCGGGAGCGTCGGACGAAACATTCACATCTAACACAGCTGATCCTTCATTCAGGTATAATGGTTTTAGAAAGAGTACTTTGATTCTGCACTTTGAAGCTTAACCGCCTTTGGAGAAGCTATCGATGTTCTTTTAGACGTTCAACAGTCAAAAGAAATTGCCATCTTTATTTTAAAAGCAGAAAAGTTTTGACAAGTAAATTCATTTTTATTTTATTTCAAGAATTGTTAATAATATTAACATGTTGTTCTGTAATGCTAAAACAAATAAGAATTGCAAACAAAAGCACTAGGGCTCAAACTTTATTAATAGGATGGAAATCAGCCAAACGCGTGGTCCCATAGAGTATTTACAAAGTTAGAAAATGGTAATTTTAAGGGAAAAGGGCTACATTGAAACATAACGACCGTTATTCTTCTACCAACTTTGAATTCCGGGCATCCTAAGCTTCTGTCGAAGATGACCTTGACTGGAGTTTTCCTGATGGATGGTACGACTGCTGCTGGGGGATTTACCCCTTTGTTGGACGTAGTTACTTGCCATTAACCCCTAATTTTTGCCTGGATTGTACTTTGAGATTTCCAATCCACCGGGATGATTTTTTTATTATGTCTCTAATTTTTGCCTGGACCGCCCTTTCGGGCTTTCAATCCACCGAGACATTTACCTTTTTTATTTATTTAGGCGAAGTATTTCTTGACTACGTCAACATTTGTGGGGTAGGCAAAATCCTCTCCATCCATGGTTGCGAGTCTCAAGGCGCCGCCTGAGAAGGCTTTCTTGACCACATAGGGGTCGTCATAATTCGGAGTCCATTTGCCCCTGGAATCAGTGAGAAATGATTGTATCTTTTTTAGCACGAGGTCTCCTTTCCTGAAGACACGGGGTCAGACCTTTTTTTCAAACGTTTTCTTCATTCTTTGTTGATACAACTGACCATGGCATAGTGCCGCTATTCGCTTTTCTTCGATCAGATTCAGTTCGTCGTGTCGACTTTGACACCATTCAACTTTTGTTAGCTTGGCTTCCATCAATACCCAGATCGATGGGATCTCTACTTCTATGGGAAGCACAGCTTCCATGCCATATACTAGAGAGAAAGGGGTTGCCCCTGTTGAAGTGCAGACAGATGTGCGAAAACCGTGAAGAGTAAAGGGTAGCATCGCGTGCCAGTCTTTATAGGTTACAACCATCTTTTGAACGATCTTCTTGATGTTCTTATTAGCTGCTTCTACTGCTTCGTTCATCTTAGGTAGGTAGGGAGATGAGTTATGGTGTTCAATCTTGAACTCAGCGCACAACTCTTTCATCATCTTATTATTCAAGTTAGATCCATTATCAGTAATGATCTGGCTCAAAACACCATAACGGCAGATGATATTGTTTTTGATAAATCGGACCACCACTTGTCGGGTTACATTGTCGTACGATGCTACTTCGACCCACTTGGTGAAGTAGTCAATGGCCACTAGGATGAGCCGATGTCCATTTGAAGCTTTGGGTTCAATCATGCCAATCATGTCGATTCCCCATATGGAAAAAGGCCATGGGGAAGAAATAATTTTGAGATGCGTTGGCGGTACATGGATTTTGTCTGAGTATATCTGACACTTGTGACACCTTCTCATGTACTTGTAGCAGTCGAATTCCATGGTCAACCAGTAGTACCCTGCTCTTAGAATTTTTCTTGCCATTGTGTGTTCGTTGGCATGTGTGCCAAAAGATCCTTTGTGAATCTCTTTCATTAACATGTTTGCTTCTGGTCTGTCTACGCATCGGAGCAAGACCATAGTCGAAGTTTCTCTTATAGAGTGTATCACCGCTCAGGAAGAAGCTGCCTGCCAACCTTCTGAGAGTCTTCATGTCTTTTTTGGATGACCCAGGTGGGTATTCTTGTTTTTGAAGGAAGCACTTGATATCATGATACCAAGGTTTGTCGTCTATGACTGCTTCAATCATGAAGATGTAAGCGGGCCTTTCAAGGCGCATTATGTCGATCTTAGGTAAGTTGTTCCATTGACCTACACTAATCATGGAAGAGAGAGTGGCTAATGCATTAGCCATGTGATTCTCTTCACGAGGGATGTGATGAAATTCGATTCTGTTGAAGAAGGGTAACAACCTTCTCACGTAATCTTTGTAAGGAATTAGTCCTGATTGGTATGTGTTCCAATCTCCATTGATCTGATTGATAACTAGGTATGAGTTGCCATATACATCCAAGTTCTTAATTCTCAAGTCAATCGCTTCTTCGAGACCCATGATACAAGCTTCGTATTCGGCCTCGTTGTTTGTACACTTGAATGTCAGTCTGGCAGTGAAAGGAATGTGGGTACCCTGAGGTGTTATGATGATTGCCCCAATTCCGTTTCCATAATGATTGACAGCTCCGTCAAAGAGAAGTCCCCATTGGGAACCTGGTTCTGGCCCTTCACTGGGTAGCGGTTCATCGCAATCTTTCATTTTTAAATACATGACATCTTCGTCTGGGAAGTCAAATTCGACTGAATTTTGATCGTCAATCGGTTGATGAGCCAAATGATCGGCTAAAATACTCCCTTTGACGACTTTCTGAGCGTGGTACTCGATGTCGTATTCTGACAACAACATCTGCCAACGGGTTATCCTTCCCGTGAGAGCAGGCTTTTCAAAGACATACTTGATTGGATCTATTTCGGAGATTAACCAAGTAGTGTGACAAATCATATACTGGCGAAGATGTTTGGCTGCCCAAGCTAAAGCACAACAAGTTTTCTCAAGCATAGTGTACCGAGTTCCGCATTCGGTAAACGTCTTGCTTAAATAGTAAATGGCAGACTCTTTTCTTTTCGTTTCATCTTTTTGGCCAAGTACACAACCCATTGAGTCTTCCAAGACTGTTAGGTAAATGATCAACGGTCTTCCCTCTACTGGAGGTGATAGAATCGGTGGATTCAACAGATACTCTTTGATACTATCGAAGGCAGTTTGGCAGTCATTTGTCCAAATGCAGTCCTGATTCTTTTTGAGTAATTTGAAGATTGGCACGCATGTCGTGGTCATGAGGAATATAAATTGGGAAATATAGTTCAGACGTCCCAGGAATCCCCTGACTTGTTTTTCAGTTTTTGGAGAAGGCATTTCTTGAATGGCCTTGACTTTGTCAGGATCAACCTCAATCCCTTTCTGGATGACGATGAACCCTAGCAGTTTCCCTGAACGAACACCGAATGTGCATTTGTTAGGATTCAAAAGGAATTTGTACTTTCTCAACCGCTCAAATAGTTTTGACAGGTGGGTCACATGCTCCTCCTCTGTTTTAGATTTGGCAATCATGTCATCGACATATACCTCTATTTCTTTGTGTATCATGTCGTGCAACAGAGTAGTCATGGCCCGTTGATAGGTTGCCCCGAGACTCTTCAAACCGAACGACATTACCTTGTAACAAAAGGTGCCCCATGGGGTGATGAACGAAGTTTTCTCCATGTCTTTCGGTGCCATTTTGATTTGATTATAGCCCGAGAATCCATCCATGAAGGAGAAAACTTTGAACTTTGTTGTACTGTCTACCAGCATGTCTATGTGCGGTAAGGGAAAGTCATCCTTTGGACTGGCTTTGTTCAGATCCCTATAGTTTACACACATTCTGACATTTCCGTCCTTTTTCGGAACTGGTACTATGTTGGCTAACCATTGAGGATATTCTGATGTGGCGAGGAAACCCACGTCTATCTGTGTCTGTACTTCCTCTTTGATTTTGATGGCCATGTATGGATGAGTATGTCTTAGTCTTTGTTTCACTGGTGGACATTCTGATCTCAACGGTAGATGATGTTCCACGATGCTGGTATCCAACCTTAGCATATCCTGATAGGACCAAGTGAATACATCGTGAAACCCTTTGAGAAGCTTTATCAAGTCTTCTTTAACAGTTGGACTGAGTAGTGCCCCAATCTTGACTTCTTTTCTCTCTTCTTCTGAACCCAAGTTGACCGTTTCCAACGGCTCCTTATGAGGTTCAATGGACCTTTCCTCTTGTCTGTGTAATCGGGAGATCTCTTCTGGAATTTCGTCGTCACCTTCTTCTTCAGCCCCAAATATCGGGAATTCAAAGTTGGGAGAAGGCATTGGATCGTATGTTTCAATGGGGTTTAAAACAAGGAATCTGCATGACGTGATGATTTGTTTTTAAAAGAGATAGAGAGAATGCAAGAGTGTGTGAGGTGTATTTTTTTGCTTGTTTTTATTATTTTTTGTTTTTTAGGATTACCATTTTCTGAAAAAGTGAAAAGAGAAAACAGCAATTGATGTGGAAATTACAGAACAACGTTATTTTATTTATGATTCGGTCGATTCTTGAAACTACAGCCCTATAAAATAAAACTTTGTCGCTTTGGGCAAAGCTAAGAGGGATATTTACAGAAAGTGAGACCTATCAAAACATCCGTTTCACCTGGGCAAGGTGAAAGGTTAAGATAAAGACGGCAATTACTTCGACTTATGAATAACTTTCGGGTCATCGACAGCAACCCATTAGCGGCGAACTCATCGGTGAATCACAAAGTTTGGCACCTTCTTTCTTGGCTTGTCTTCAAAAATGACGCTGATTTCCGATGGAGTAGGATCATTGGAATCTGTCTCCCAGGAAGAGTTGTCGTAGGAGGATTCTTCAGCTGCATTTTGCACAGTATTTGTACTCTCATGTGTATCTTCCCATCCAGTTGGCTGGATATCTTCGAGCCTGATACGAGAGCTTTCAGGAGCGGTGTATTTGACTATGAAGTCGTATTTGCCACTCGGTTGTCCTAAGGTATCCCACACTTCTTTGGAACTGGAGGAGTCATCCCTTTCGATGACGTTGACCTCGGGAAAAGCATAGTTAAGGAACTCTTATTCTGCAATCTTTGTAAATTCATCGTTGTACTGGATATTGTCTGAATTCCCTGAGTAATGATCTCATGCTTCTGTGGGGACGCAAGTATTCTTTTCGATGATGCTTAGCTGATAATCATCGTTCGGCTGATTCTCTTGCCCCGAGTCTCCTGGGTATGGCTGCCACATTGGCAGGCCATCCATCGGGCCATAGTAGTCAAAGTTATCTTTCATCAGAGTGTCCTCCTCTAATGAGTTAGGTGGAGCAAGGAATCCTTACGGATCGCAATCTCCGTAGATCATTTTGACGTCTGACCTTGGTATAAATCTCGGACTCTGCGTGGGATAGCAAAATGGCGTAGGCATTTCGTCTTGAGACATATAACCGTCCTCGTTAAGATAGGACTTCCATTCTTCCTCGGTATCGGAGGAATCACCTTCGTTGATAGTATGTACTTCTTGAGACACTGGGTGAAGAAAACCTCCACTGTGGAAGAAGTCCTGAATGGGATGAAAACTTTCATTGTTAGCAGTAGTCTGGGTACAGGTTGAGGAAAAGCCAAGACCTTTCTTCGCTTTGTTATTAGTAGGAATGAAAAGCTGTCCCCATCCTTTCGCATTGTTGCTTTTAATTACTTCGAGAGCATCTTTGTACGAGGAAATTAAGGTTCCTCTTTCTGATTGGTTGTCATTTCTCACCGAAAGTGCTTGAAACTAGGTTCTGATATCCTCCTCTGGTTCTACACAAGTGGATGATGATAAGTTACTCACGAGCAAGGCTTGTTCTCCGTAGACCGTGACGAGTTGGTTGTTTTTGACAAACTTCAGCTTTTGGTGAAGTGTCGAAGTGACTGCCCCCGCCTCGTGTATCCAAGGTCTTCCTAATAAGCAACTGTATATTGCCCGGATGTCCATGACCTAGAAAGTGACTTGGAAGGTGTGAGGACCGATAGTTATGGGAAGGTCGACTTCGCCAATAACTGTTTTTTGGGATTCGTCAAATGCCTTGATGGTGACCTCACTGGCTCTCATCGGAGATCCTCGGTATGATAATCGCATCAATGTAGACTTTGGAATCACATTTAGAGCTGATATGGTGTCTACTAGTACGCTGGCTAATGCATCGTCCTAGCAGTTGACTGTAATATTGAGTGCCATGTTATGACGGTGGCCCTCTTCCGGCAGTTCCTCATCACTGAATCCCAAGTTATTGCAAGAAGTGATGTTGGAGACGATGCTATCGAACTGTCTTATCATCACATCTTGTTCTATGAAAGCTTGCTCTAAGACTTTCTGCAAAGTTTCCCTGTGAGCTTCGGAACTGACCAAGAGAGATAGCATAGAGATTCTCGATGGAGTTTGCAACAGTTGGTCTACAATGTTATACTCACTCTTCTGGATGAGTCTTAGCATCTCATCATTGTTCTTTGAAAGGTCGGGACCATTGGATTGACCGACTGGTTGATCAGGAACTTCTATTTGAGGTTCCTTCTCCTTGGTGGGTTCTCCAACTTCTGTATTGAAGATCCGACCGCTCCGTGTTACTCGACTGATATCTGCGATATTCACGACGGAGGGTAATGGAGTTTGCTTTCCATTCTCAATTGTTGTGGCACCGTATTTGTAAGGGATAGCCTGAGTAGATTCATACGGTAGTGGTCCCGACAGATAGATAACTACAAGAGCCTTCTGATTTTTCTAACCATTGTAAGTAATTTCAATCAGTTCCTGGTTAAGAACTTCCGATTCGTCAAGTAAAGGGATGATGGTACAAACATCTTTGGTCCTCTTACGATCAGAGATTACGACAATGTCCTTGATTTGATCAGCGAAATAGTCTGGCGTCAAGTTGATTGATCCAGAACTTGGACACGGCCGAATTTATTTGTGGTCCAACTGACTCTGAAGGGCTGCTCGCACGAGGTAACATCCTTGATTATCTTCCAAGCAAACTCTACAGCGTTCATAATTGTGTGGTGGCACCTGGCCACGTCTGCTTTGTATGCAGTGTAACCTCACTAGGTCTATCTCCATTGGTCGGACATCTTGACTTTGATGCCTAGCAGGGTTCCCGTTAGTCATGCTGACTTGTTGTGTGTCTTCATCCATATAGATTGGAAGCCACCAGTGGTTTAACAAGTGTTGAAACGTTCTTTGAACGAGAGCACATCCTTGATTACTCTCGCGACACACTGCACAGTTCTGATAATTATGCGAAATCAAAAAACCGAGCTGGACTTGTGTAGCGTGCGACTCCACCAAGCTGGTATCCATCAAACGAACATCAAAGATTTAAATCATGTTGACTTGATAAGGATTCCTATCATAGTAGTCCTGGATCCATCCAAGATCTATCTGGCGCTTGAGGGCCTCTTGTACAAAAGAGCATCCCTGTTTGTTCACTGAGCAGACCAGACAGGAATCGTAATCGTGTTGTGGCAGATTATGACGTTGCCTTTGCCTTGAGTGCATCGCCACCAAGTTGATATTCATCGCACGGATGTCGTGATTCTGGATGATGTTGGAATTCGAGTAAGTCATTTTGACATCACAAATTCGGTGCACTTGGATCCATCCGAGATCCAATTGTTCCTGTAGAGCTGATTGCACCACAGAACATCCTTGATTATTTTTGGAGCAGATATCACACTGGTGATAATAGTGAGGTGGCACATGGCCGTATCTGCTCTGTCTACAATGCATCTTGACCAAGTTGGCCCTCAATAAGAGTACATCATGAATTTGATAGTTGTGGTTAGACTCTCCCTCTATCAAATTTACCGCAGCTTTCTCGTGTTGAGGTAGCGGGTTTATGAGAACATTTGGATTCGTATCCTTGAAGGATAAGACCCCGCTCCTAACAAGCTTTTGCACATTGTATTTGAAACTGAGACAAATCTCTATGTTATGCCCTGGTCCTCCTTGATGGTAAGGACAAGTCTGATCCGTTTTGAACCAAAAAGGCGGATTCTCCGGGATTGTAAGGGGAGTCCTGGTTTGGACGTGCCCCTTGACCAGTAGTAATGGAAACAATTATGCGTACAACATTGGTATAGGGTCAAACCCTGATGGTCGCGTTGTACGATTGTTGTTGTATTGAGGATGAGCCTGCTGAAAAGGCTGTTGTGTCCTTTGCTAAAATTGTTGTTGATTCGGTTGGCTCTGAGCAACCTGAGGTTGATACATAGGTACAGGCGCAGGGTTAATAGCAGGAGTTACCGCTGCTACTGGTTGGTACCGTCGCCTTTGCTTTCCGAGAGAGACATTCCCAATATCCTGCTCTTTTTTCTTAGGGAGAGCACTATCATATCGTTTTGTACTACTTGATGATCCGGCATCTTTGACCAGACGTCCTTCTCGGACCGTTTCCTCAAGACAAACTCCCATGCCTACCATCTCGGTGAAGTCGCTGGGCGCACTGGCGACCATTCTGTCGTAGTAAAATGAACTTAAGGTCTTTAAGAAAATTTTTGTCATCTATTTTTCCTCAAGCGGTGGACAAATCTGAGCGGAAATTTCACGCCATCTCTGTGCGTATTCCTTAAAGGTTTCCTTATCCTTTTGTGACATGGCTCTAAGTTGATCTCTGTCCGATGCCATGTCCAGGTTATACTTATATTGTTGAACGAAGGCAGCGCTAAGATCTCTGAAAGTGGAGATCTTAGTGAGGTTTAATCCCATGTACCATTTTGGTGCGGCACCTGTTAAACTATCTTGGAAGTAATGGATCAGTAGCTGGTTGTTCTCTGTCTGAGTTGACATTCTTCGAGCATACATCACCACATTGGGGACAAAACAAAGGTCTGTGGCGTCCTTTCCAAATAGATCCTGACCGCGAAGGGCTTACAGTTCTTTCTGCATTTCCAGGAACTGTTCCTGGAACTCCTTCATTCTCTCATCCATACTTTCGTTTCCACCAGAAGGTATCTGTGGAATCTGTCCTTCTGGGATAGTGTGCACCACGGGTGGTGGTACAGTTATTACGGCAGAGAATCTTGGTGCTTCCCGAAGTTTGTAACCTTCAGGAATTGCTGTCATGCCTCTTGCATCTTCGCTTTCCCGAAGTTTGTAACCTTCAGGCCCAGCGGTTCCTGCTGCGGTTCCCTGATCTTCAGTGATCGGCGAAACATATCCTTCTGGGATATAGTTAATAGGCATACCCCAGGGACGATCTTTAGGCATGTTATACTGAGGATCATACTTCTCCACTATGGGCGTCGGCGTGATCTCTGAGATCACAGTCCTTTGGATCTGAGCTTCTGCCAGAGCTTGCATGTCATTATGAAGTTTCCTCGGATCCTCTTTCAGAGCGTCGAGTTCTTCTCTCAACTCTCTATTCTCTTCCTCGAGATTATCCATTTTCTTTTGTTGACTGGCCCGAGTATTGTACGAATGAGACAGTTTAACTCTAGAATCGAGACACAAACGTGAGATTTGTAGGTAAGGAGAAAGAGTTATGTGAGAATGATGAATGATATGCAATGATTATATTAATTAAAATTTTTGTTTAATCAAAATAAACTTCAACAATTGGATTGCAAGTATCAAATAGTGGGGAAGGCCCCGTTTTATTGAATTCAAAGATTGCGGAAATGGAAATACAATAGATTACAAAGTGTTGCAAAAGGAAATGTCTAAGCTAATGGATCCAGAGTCCTCTCTGAGGAGGGCTCAGGTGCTAGTTCTGGTACTTTCCTTTTCTTTGACCGGGGCTTTTGAGCCGTTGTCGGGTTGTCATTCCTTTGCCAAGTGAATGGAGCGAGCAAATTCCTTTGGTCTTCTTGATTTTCTACAGCATGTTGCTCTAAAATCTCAATCAGAGTATCTTTTTCTTTTAACAGTTGTTGTATTTTGTTACACTCCACACTGAGAATACGGTATTTGTTCTTCCAAGACCTCTTCTCCTATTGAACTTTGTTGAGAGTAACCTGAAGTTTTTCCGTATCAGACATAAAGTAAAGGATAGGGTCCCTTAACCGAAGAACTTCTTGATGAGGGTAAGGCATCCTTAACTTGAGAGCTCTAGTTTGTACCCAGTGGAGATAAGGCTCCACCGAGACACAGTCCGGATTTCCTAGAGACTCTCTTCCTTTCCTATGAACATGTTTCCAGGCATGCACTATTTCTGTCTTTAGTGCCCTGTCATTTTCTCCTTCCTTGAAGAAAAGACCTTCCAGATGAGCATTACGCGAAACATGCCTCATCGGGTATCCAAATTGATGACGAACTAAAATGGAATGATAATTTATTCCTCCTTTAGTTCCTATGAGGGGTACATTAGGGAAGTTTCCACAACGGTCAATGATTCTTATCTTGTCATAGATTTGATTGTACCAATCGATGTCAGAGTTTGTAAGAGACATGATTGTCTGCGACCAACGTAGAGCACTCTTATGATCCCAAAAAGCGGCAGACTTCGGTAAATGGGAAGTGAACCATTTGTATAGCAGGGTTACACAGCATATGATCATTCCTCCATTGTACAAATTCCTTAAGTGTACAGAATGATACGCATCTGTGAGCAAAGTCGGTACAAAGTTTCCAATTAGAAAAATCTTAATGGCATTGATATCAACGAAATTATCAATGTTGGGAAACAGAAATAACCCGTAGGCGAACAAAACAAAGATGTTCTCAAAAGCGGCCACGTTCCCTATACTAGCAAAGTACAGGGCTTTCTTTACTAAGAACTTGGCTGGTAAACCTTGGATTCCACCCTTAGCGGTCATGTGAGTCCTGACTTCTGACTCGTCCAAATAAATTGCTCTTGCAATGGTTTGATCCTTTGGAATTTCTTCCAGTCCAAAAAAGGGAGTTTTGTCAGTAATGGGTAAATCAGTCAAGTGAGAGTACTCCTCCTGTGTTGGTTCTAGCTGATAATCCGGGAATGTGAAACAGTGATAGACCGGATCGTAAAACTGAATGAGCGTAGCCAGGATTCCTTTGATTACATGGACCCTTAACAGAGATAGCAGTCCTCCGTACTTAGCTCTAAAAGCATTAGGGTTGGTGATCATCCTTGCCAACCCTCTCAAATCCTCTAGTTTTAGAACCTTGAAGGTATACTTGTGAGTCCTCCTTCTACTGAAATCCATTAGCGCAATCTTTTTCTTTGATATTTGCAATCATTGTCTTGGTTTAATTTGAAAAAGAGAGACTAGAAGAGAAGATTTTCTTTGTTTAATGTTTTTTAATGAATGAATGCATGAATGTAGCACACAAAAACATAGAAAAAACATGGGGTCAAAGGTTCGATGTCATGAAGTCAAGGCTCTACCCATCCCCAAAGGTTTATACTGGTGATTTTTGTACCTGTCTCTCAAAATCATTTATTCCTCTTGGGATAACAACAGCAGGATGGAATCACCCGAGCGAGCTGCAGTATCTTAGAGAGAAATCTCAAATGAGGGTAGTATCGCGTGTCAACTATTTCTGATAGCTTCTGCACTACTAAATGGTCTTTGTCTACTAAAAATCCTCACCTTCTCTGACAACCACAATCGAACAATCTACTTTCAACAACCGAAGTCGTATAGGCATTGAATCCGCAAAAGGTGTCTCCACTGATTCGATGGTCGACCGAGGTCTCTTATTTGGGAGTCACTCCCTGTAAGATTACTCGTCTAGCGCCATCACTTATCTTAGGTGTATACTCAATCTTTCCATATGCGCCATCACACGCATTCCCATTAGAAGAAAAATAAACACAGATATCAATTAGGAAAAGCAGTATATATATATTTGTCCTAACATCCTAGACCTCTAGTCCTATGATCCTAACAGTTAATGACTCCCCAGTAGAGTCTCCATTTTCCTGTAGCGAGCGATTTTTGTCAGTGACGCGACCACCTTATCGCTGAAGTTTGGTTTTTCTCCTCATGGAGAAAGGGTGCTACTTTCTGATTTCTTATTTATCCCGTGAAGCTGGAAGGGAAAGGGAAGCTGTCTAAAACTAACCTTGCACGCAAATGTTTAACTGAACAAATGCCTTAAAAGAGATTCGAGGAGTTCGGGGTCAGGTTATAGAATGAGGAATTGTCAATTACCCATCTTATATGTGGTTATCCACAGGTTGTTAGCTTTAGATTCTGCTTTGTACTTGATGGTGTTTATCCGTTAATGGGTTGGGAAAGTTTCTTAGGAAGTATGAGAGAGAGAGTGAGTTTTGTTTATGTTTGGGGTAAGGTACTGGACCTAAGTTTTTTATTTGTATGCTCACTAAGATTTTGCAATCTTATGCCTACATATTCCCGTTTAACGAAACAAGGAAGTCAGAGCAATCGTAGTTCCTCCTATTCTAAGGGAGGAAAAAGATGTTTAGGTGTCTTGTTCAAAGCCCAAGACATGAAGCTAAAGGTGATTTGTATCTTGTTCAAAGCCCAAGATATGAAGCTAAAGGGTTTTGGCTGAGAGAGAATTTGTCATCTCTAAAGAGGAATTGTTGATTTTTGTATGCCTTGATCAAAGCACAAGTATGATGCTAAGAGGTTGATTGACTCAGCTAGGGATTTCTTTATACGAAGCCTAAGAGGAGTCTAGATAAGACCGACTCAACAAGAGAGTGTATATGTCTTATACAAGGCCCAAGATTGAGGAAAAAAAGAGACTGACTCTTTGGGTATATCATTATAAAAATCCTAAGAGGAGGCTAACAGTTTGACTTTTCTGGGGAAAATGTTCTTTCTGTCTTGTACAAAGCCCAAGATAGAGGCTAAAAGGGATTTTTGACTCCGTTGGGGAGGTTTATATGTGTCTTGCACAAAGCCCAAGATGGAGGCTGAAATGAGTTTGTCTCAACAAGAGAGTGCTTTTATATGTCTTGTACAAAGCCTAAGACGGAGGCTAAAAGAGTTGACTCAACAAGAGAGTCTTGCAAAGGTGATTGACCCAACAAGAGAGTCTGAAAGTTGATTGACTCAACAAGAGAGTCTTTTATACTCAACAAGAGAGTGATTTGCTATCTCGTACGAAGCCCGAGATTGAGGCTAAAAGGAGATTGACCCAACAAGAGAGTCTTTTATACTCAACAAGAGAGTGATGAAAGGTGATTAACTCAACAAGAGAGTCTGAAAAATGATTGACTCAACAAGAGAATTTGAAAAGTGATTGACTCAATAAGAGAGTCTGAAAAGTGATTGACTCAATGAGAGAGTCTGAAAAGGTTAGCTGGGGAGGATCATTGTACAAAGCCCAAGAGGAGGCTGACTGTGTTGAAGAAAAATCATTATACAAAGCCTAAGAGGATGCTATCTTACTGCTGAGGATTAGATACATAGGCAGACCCAAGGGCGGGGAACTCTCATGAGAGAGACCGTGTTTCTGCTGGATATTTATCCAGAGTGATCGGTGTTTTTTCCTATGTTTGAAAGGAACTTGAGAATGTATTTGAGACTCAAGGGGGGTTTAGACTGTCCAAGTCTACTGGTGTTGAAGAGTTTTATCTTTTGTAGGATGCCCAAAAGAGGGCAAGGGCCTTAAGGGATGAGAATCAACCCTAAATTGGCCTGAGGTTTGACACTGGAAAGACTGCTCTAGCAAAGGATGACTAAGTTTTGTCTTATACCTTTAAGAGGTCATTAGGGTCTTTGTATTAAGCCCAAGAGAAGGCATGAGAACTTCTAGGAAGCCGAAGGGTCCTTGTACAACGCCCAAGAAGAGGCGGGGGTGCTTTTAGGAAGCCTGTGGGTCCCCAAACCAAGAGAAGTTCAAGAAATGCAATTCACAAAGAAGAGATCATTCCAGGAAAGTTCAAGGGTTTGGAAGAAACTCAAGAGATGCCATTCACGGAGAAAAGATCATCTCTGGGGAATAGAGTTTCTTTGACAATTTCTAAGGGTGACAGTCTGAGAAAAGGTTCACCGAGAATAGTGCCTTTCTCTTTGTTCATATTGTTTAACCCCAAGAGAAGGGAAGACTGTATCTGGAATCCTATGGGGATCTAGGTTTGTTTGTATTCAAGAGTGACCAATGGGCTTTACCTAGTTCTAGACATAGTTGTCGGGAAAACTCTAAATAAATATACTAGTATATATACAGTTGATATACGACGAGTATTTAAAAGGTATGAAATAAGACTTACAGTGAAGCAGCCCCATAATACAGTTATTTATATGAAAGCAGATAAAAGAAAGCGGATAAACATTTATCCGTTGTAGAGCTTCCATGTTGTTTTGTTAGTTGTTCAAAGAAATATAAGAAAATTTTGATAGAAACTATACATTTGGATTCAAAATCAAAGGAGAAAGTATTTTGAACAGAGATCGGGGCTTACAGCTCAGGGAGAGGCCCAAATTTTAACAGTGATTGTACTGTTGTTTTGAATTTGTACAGGGACTTATACAAGTAACTGAGGCCCAAAAAGGTTTTCTGTACAAAGGGATGGGTCTTACACTCTACCAAGAGGCCCAAAAGTGCTTTAAAGAAAAGAAATGGGACTTACAACACGAGGGCAGGCCCAGTTGTTTGTTTGAAAATGGCGATCGCGCCGAGGTTTCTGACGGTATCGGGACTTATACAATACACTGAGGCCCAAAATTGTTTATTTACAAAGGGATGGGACTTACGCTCTACCAAGAGGCCCAAAAGTGTTTTGAAATATTTGAGTATGATTAAAAATCAAAGAAACCCTAATTTTCACTTTTTAAAAGTAATTTTTCAAAGAAAATTAATAAAAAATGATAAAAATACCAAAAAGGTTTAAATAAACCACTTGTGATTTTTGGTTAAGGTTTGAAAAATGAGGTTTTAATCACAAGATGATTTAAAACTCATTTGGTTTTTATTTTCAAGATGAATATTCATTTTTAAAATGTATAGAAACAATTAAAATGAATTTATTTACAAAAATACCAATTATATTAAATAACTTATATAAATTTGATTTTTTTGTGGAATAAAATATTTTACTATTTTTGTGATTTTTCAGAAAAAGAATCAACCAAAAATGATTAAAATTGAGAGAGTTATTAATTTTTCAAATCATTTAAAAATAATATGATAAATGATAAAAAGTGGAAAAATGGTAAAAAAAGAGGATCTGGGGCGAGGGGGATTCGAACCCCAGACCTCTTGTGTGCAGTGCGCGCCTCCTACCACTAGGGTGGTGATACATCCATGTATCAAAACCACCTCATGGATATATGAGGCATGCCTTGTTTTTGGCCTGGCCAAGGCAAGGCAAGGCAAGATTTTGGCCAAAAACGTGAAGCTTATAACTTTCTCATTTCTCCATGGATTGGGACAAAATTTAGGTCTATCCTGCCTAGAATTTCACAAGGAATCCAATGGTGGTGATGGTTTTTTCAGATGAGGATCCTATTTCAAAACCCGATAGTGTTCTTGAAATAGGCCTATAATTGCATTTTCTATGCTATCTCTTGTTACAGGAATGAATTACATGATGAATTGGTTCAAACACAACATATATAACATGTATGAGATGTGCATGATCAGTGGACCTCAAAGCAATGCATATTTCAAAGAGTTCAAGTTGTGATGCTTACCTCTTTAGGAGCTTTTTGGGCAATCTGTCAAGTGCTTTGTTCCAGAAATAATTTGATGCTTTGGACACCCTCAAATGATCCCTTAGAAGCTTTTAGAATGGTTAGAATCAACTAGAATCCTCAGGAACAAGTTTGAGCTCTTTCTTGCAAAAGGGACAAAAGTGGCCAATATAGCAACTCTCTCAAATGGTGTTCCAGATGTGGGGAACCATTTGGGACAGTTCAAGGATGATATTTGGAGTGTGTTTGAGGCTTTATCTGGTTTTGAAAGTGACTGAATCAAGACATGGCTTGAAAAATGCAAAAAAAGTCCAATTTTGAGGTTTTGAGAGTGGACTTTGTGATTTTGGTGTTACAGGTCACTTAAGAGAGTTTGGCCAGCTTAGATATGACATATTGGATGTGTTTGGATCATGAGCTGTGATGGAAATGCTCTATAACTCAAAAACTCAGAGTTACCTTGCAAAAGAAGGCATTTTGGCCTAGAGAAAGAGATTTTGAGGAAAGCAAGTGTTGTAGTGCTTTGGTGTACTCAAACTGAGCACAAATGAGCTCTATTTATAGTAGAGCAAGTTTGTTTTGCAAGCAATAGTGAATGGTGGCTGCAGCAGGCTGTTGGCCAATTGCATCACTTTGGAATCTTAAGTCTCCTCTAGCCATTGACTAGAGGTTAGAGCACATGCCTATGGTCCTTTGGTTCAGAGCTTATCCTTGACTCATTCAGTTGGAAATGGCTCAGTTCATGCCACCTTGGTGCATCCATTGAATGCTTGGAGACAAAATTGGAGTCTTGGCCTCTTTTAGGCTTTTTAGGGTTTTGCATGCTACTTTGGGAATCTTTGACTTAGGAGGCTGATGAATCAGTGCTTGTCCCTTGGTTGTTCCCCCTTGAGGTGTCCAGATGGATAAGCATGCTTTGAAATTCACAATTTGAGCAAATCGTGCCTTCATGCATAAGCCTGCCTTTCCAAGACAGATTGCAGCAAGGCATGTTGCAGCTGTCATAACTCCTAGCTCAGATGGAGTTTGATGAAGCTCTTGGACATTTTGGAAAGCCCTTATGTGATACAACATATGTCTGAACATAGTTTGTCTTAAAACATTTTGGATCTAAGTGAAAAATCCCCCTACATTTTGAAAAAGAGCAAGACAGATTCTGACTTAGTGAAAATTTCACTGAGTGTTGGAAAAAGTGACATTTCATGTTTTCAGCCATCTTGATCACTCCATAACTTAAAATCCATGAAGAATTGGAATGAGGTGTAGTTGACACTTTTAAAGTATTCCATGAGAGCTATCAATCCATCTTTGGACCAGCCAAAATGGTTGCTTGGATCTCAAGTTATGATCCTTGGAAGTTGGTACCCTAGTCACTTTGTTTTATAACTTAGAAAAATTCTAAGTTTTTTATGGTTACCCCTTTAACAAGTTATCCCACTTTCTTTGATTTTTCTTGATGAATGATGATTCTAATCACACATTAACATCATTTTAGGGTCAAGGAACCATAATTGTGAAAAATCTCAAAAAGTCAAAGTTGACTTTTGTGCACAGTTGACTTTGTATCAGATGAATTCCAAACAATGTGATCCTTGGTGAAATCAAGTCCTTGACCTAAATCAAACCTAATGGCTATGTTCCAAAGGTGTTATAGGGTTTATTGAATCATGTCCCAAGGTTTGGGAGCATGTCTTGGTCAAAAGTCCAAGGTACAGTTGACTTTTCCTCCAAAACCCTAATTGTGGTCCAGATGAAATTGAAACTTGTAGATCAAGCTTCTTGGGTCAATCCATTGTTGCAAATGGATCAATGTAGTGTATTAGAGACCCTCAAATCATGTCTTGAGGTCTTGGCTCTTGTTTTGTCCCAAAAGTCAACTTAGGGGTGAATTAGGTCAAGAAACCCTAATTCCTGATTTTTTTTATGAATACTTCCCCTGAGGTTAAATTGACTTGATGATTGGGTTCATGATGTCCCTTGGAGCATCTTAAGTTGTGCTTTGAAGTATTGGCTCAAGCCCCGAGGAAAATTCCCATCTAGAGGCCTTGGTCGATCTTGAGGCTTAATCAACTTGGAATGCTGCAGCCTTGTGCATGATTCTTGATGTGGGAGTCCTCTTGATCCTTTATGGGTGTTTGAGAGGTTAGACAAGTTGAAGATCATGTCATTTCTTAATTGATCATTTGTCTAAGTACCCTGAGAGAGGTTAAAATCCTAATCTCTGATTGTAGTGAATGCTCAACAATTCCTTGAGGAGATTGATGAGGCACAAAGGTACATCCATATTGTGATGATGGTTTGCACAATGATGGGAAATCTTAGTGGTCAAAATTTGGGGTATGACAGCTAGGTGAAATCTTTATACCAAGTTTGGACAAAGGTCGACTCAACGAGAGAGTATTTTTATCTATCTTGTACAAAGCCCAAGATTCAGGCTAAAAAAGGTTGACTCAACAAGAGAGTCCGAAAAGGTGATTGACTCAACAAGAGAGTCTAAAAAGTGATTGACTCAATAAGAGAGTCTAAAAAGTGATTGACTCAACAAGAGAGTCTGAAAAGTGATTGACTAAATGAGAGAGTCTGAAAAGGTTAGCTCCGCTGGGGAGAATCATTTATACAAAGCCCAAGAGGAGGCTGACTTCGCTGAGGAAGGATCATTATACAAAGCCTAAGAGGAGGCTAGCTTTCTGCTGAGGAAAGGTCCTTATACAAAGCCTAAGAGGAGGCTATCTTTTGCCGAGGATAATTGGGATCCCCAGGCAGGTCCAAGTGGGGAATCAACTCTTGATGAGGATTACAGAAGAGTTGAGATGTCAGATACCTTGAGGTTCTGATTTAAGGTGGTGTTGACCCTGGTCGGGGAACTCTCATGAGAGAGATTGGGTTTCTGCTGGAGATCGATCCAGAATGCCCGGGGTTTTTCCTATAGTTGTAAGGAACTTGAGAATGTCTTTGAGACTCAAGGGGATTAAACTGTCCAAGTCTACTGGCGTGGAAGAGTTTTATCTGTTGTATGATGCCCAAGAGGAGGCAAGGGCATTAAGGGATGCGAATCAACCCTAAAGTGACCTGAGGTCTGACACTGGAAAGACTGCTCTAGCAAAGGATGACTAAGTTTTGTCTTATACCTTTAAGAGGTCGTCAGGGTCCTTGTATTAAGCCTAAGAAAAGGCATGAGAACTTATAAGAAGCCGGAGGGTCCTTGTACAAAGTCCAAGAGGAGGCGGGGATGCTTTTAGGAAGCCTGTGGGTCTCAAACCAAGAAAAGTTCAAGAAATTCTATTCACCGAGAATAGATCATTTAGTGAAAGTTCTAAAGTGACAGCCTGAGAAAAGGTTCACAAAGAATACTGTCTTTCTCTTTGTTCCATATTGTTTAAGCCCAAGAGAAGGCAAGACTGTATCTGGAAATCCTATGGGGATCTAGTTTTGTTTGTATTTTAAGAGTGACCAACAGGGCTTTACCTAGTTCTAGACCTAGTTGCCGGGGAAAACTCTAAATAACTATACTAGTATATATACAGTTGATATATGACAAGTAAAAAGGGTATGAGTTATTTATATCAAAGCGAGTAAATGAAAGTTGTTTAAAAACTTACAGGCGAGCAAGCTTCCATGCTGTATTGTTAGTGGTTCAAAGAAATTAAAGAAAGTTTTGATAACAATACATATATTTGAATCTAAATCAAAAGGGAATTGTTTTGAAAAGATTAGTGGGGCTTATACTCAAGGAGAGGCCCAAGGTTTAACAGTGATGGCACCGTTGTTTTGAATATTGTACCGTGACTTATACAACGACTGAGGCCCAAAAAGGTTTATGTACAACAAGGGTTGGGTCATACACTCTAATAGAGGCCCAAAGAGTATTTAAAGAAAAGAAATGGGACTTATAACACGAGGGTAGGCCCAGATAATTTTATTTTAAACTGGCGATCGCGCCGAGATTTTTGAAAACACCGTGGGTCTTATACAATGACTGAGGCCCAAACTATTTTGGCTTCAAAGAGGGATTGGGTCTTATACTTTATTAGAGGCCCAAAGGGTTTGAAAATGAATAAAGATGGGTCTTATAGCTCAAGGAGAAGCCCAGTTGATTTTGTTAAAAAGGCGATGATCGCGCCGAACTTTTGAAAATATGCAGAGGGACTTATACAATGTGTGAGGCCCAAAAAGGTATTATTTACAAAGGGGTTGGGTCTTACACTCTATTAGAGGCCCATGAGTGTTTGAAAAAGATTGATGAGAGTGGAATCAATCAAAACCCTAATTTTGTCTAAAATGAAATTAATTTTGTTTAAAAATTAATAAAAATTATTGAAAACATGTGAAAAACGAGTGGTGATCTTGGATCAATGTTTCAAAAATCATGTTTTTATCCACAAAATGATTGAAAACCATTTAAGCTTGGAAAATCAAGAAGGAAAAAATATTTTAAATGTTAAAAAAATAAATAAAAATTAATTCTTTTGCAAAAATATCAAGTATATGAAATAGATAATATTTAGGGGAAATTTTTGTAAAATAAAATATTTTAACATTTTTATGAATTATTAAAAAAAAGAATCAACTCAAAATCATTAAAATTCAGAGAGAAATTAATTTTTGAATCAATTAAATAAAAATCACAAAATTCAAATATTTGAATTTTGAAAAAGGGCGCCAAGAACACCCAAGAACACGCGCGTGTTCTGCGTTTTGCCCAAATTTGCATTTTTTCATCAATCTCACTGAATACTTGATGAAATCACACACAATCCACATATCAATCTACTCGTTTTCACCTCACGATCATGTTTATGGTCTTTAATTTCATTTATTTTAAGCATGGAATAAGAAATCAAAGAGAAACCTCAAGAACCCTAAATTCTGCATGAAGGCTCAGAAATTCCACACACGATTCATACAAACCAATTAATTGAGGGGAAACATTCCATACATGATTATGAACATATGGCAAAAGTATTGTGCGAGGAAATATGCATGAATCATGAGATGACCAAGTTGAGGTTTACCTCTTGCGGCTGGTGATCGTGTTTTGAGTTAGAGGTGTTATAGCTTGGTTCCAATGATGTGGACAGCTTCCTTAGGTGCTATGGAGTGTGTCTGAATGCTTGGAGTGGATTGAATTGAGTTGGAACTTGATTTGGCACCTCAACTGCAAATCTGTCAAAAGCTTGTGCAGATGGCCGGTGATTTTGAGAATCTGGTGTTCTAGATGTTTCTTAAGTGTTTGGATCACTTCTATATAATGTTTATGAGGTGTGTGTGTGATTGGTTTGGTTGGAATTGCTCTTAAACTCAAAACCCGATAGTGACTTGAGTTAGAAGGTAAAATTGGAGTGAAAGAGGGGATTTTAAGGAAAGCATCAGTTTGGGTGATTTGGTGTACTTAAACTGATCACAAATAAGGTCTATTTATAGTGCAACAAGTTTGTTTTGGCTGCAATAGTGTATGGCAACTGGTATGGTTCTTTGATTCAAGGATAAGGCTTGACTGAAGTGTTCATCTTTGCTCTGATACATGCCACCACTAAGCATCCATTAAATGTTCCAAAACAAAATTGGAGTCTTGGCCTTCTTTAGGCTTTTTAGGTTTGGCATGGCTATTGTAGATTTTGGGACTTTGGAGGCTGATAGATCAGTGCTTGTCCCTTGTTTGTTCCCCCTTGGGGTGTGCAGATGGATAATCATGCTTGGAGTTGCACAATTTGATCAAATCTAGCCATAATGCACAAATCTGTCTTGCAAGACAGTTTGCATCAAGGCATATTGCATCCATCATATCTTCTAGCTCATATGGAATTTGATGGAGTTCTTGGACATTTTGGAAAGCTGATATATCCTATTTCAACATGATGTCCAACTTTGGTTTTGATCCAACTTGAATAACAATGAAAAATGCCTCTACATTTGGGAAAAAATAAGGCAGATTCTGACTTAGTGAAAATTTCACTAAGTGTTGGAAAAATGTCACTTTTATGTTTTAAGCCATTTTGATCACTCCATAACTTAAAATCCATGAGGAATTGGAATGAGGTGTAGTTGACACTTTTAAAGCATGCCATGAGAGCTACAAATCCATCTTTGGACCATCCAAAATGGTTGCTTGGATCTCAAGTTATAATCCTTGGAAGTTGGTACCCTAGCCACTTTGTTCCATAACTTAGAAAAATTCTAAGTTTTTATGGTTACCCCTTTTACAAGTTAACTCACTTTCTTTGATTTTTCTTGATGAATGGTGATTCAAATCACATATTAACATTGTTTTAGGGTTGAGGAACCATAATTGTAAAAAATCTCAAAAAGTCAAACTTGACTTTTGTGCACAGTTGACTTTTTATTAGATGAATTCCAAACTGTGCGATCCTTTGTGAAATCAAGTCCTTGATCTAAATAAAACTTGATGGATATATTCCATAGGTGTTATAGGGTGTATTGAATCATGTACCAAGGTTTGGGAGCATGTCTGGGCCAAAAGTCAAAGGTTCAGTTGACTTTTTCCTCGAAACCCTAATTGTGGTCCTGATGAAATTGAAACTTGTGGATCATGCTTCTTGGATCAATCCATTGTTGTAAATGGATCAATGTGGTTTATTAGAGACCCTCAAATCATGTCTTGAGGTCTTGGCTCATGTTTAGTCCCAAAAGTCAACTTAGGGGTGAATTAGGTCAAGAAACCCTAATTCCTGATTTTTTGTAAATGCATCCCCTGAGACTAAATTGACTTGATGAATGGGTCCATGAGGTCCCTTGGAGTATCTTGAGTTATATTATGAAGCATTGGCTCATGTCCAGGTGAAGATTTTCATCTGGAGGCCCTGGTCAACCAAAACCCTAATTTGGTGACACTGGCGACCTTGAGGCTTAATCCACTTGGAATGTTGCAACCTTGTGTCTGATTCCTGATGTGGGAGTCCTCTTGATCATTTATGTGTGTTTGAGAGGTTAGACAAGTTGAAGATCATGTCATTCCTTGATTGATCCTTTGTCTAAGGCTCTGAGAGGGCTTAAAACCCTAATTCTTAGTTGTAGTGAATGCTCAACAATCCTTGAGGAGACTGATTGAGGCATGAAGGTGTGTCCCTATTGTGGTAATGATTTACATAATGATAGGAAATCTTAGTGGTCAAAATTTGGGGTATGACGGGTTGAAGCTGATTGAGTATTTTTTTTTCTTGTTTGAAGCCCGAGATTGAAGCTAAAGGTTTGACTGAGAGAGAATTTGTCATCTCTAAAGGGAGATATCTCACCTATTTATCACAGTTATGGAAGGATTGGTTATAAAGGGGAATTACTTTAACTGGAATGTATGGAATCCAGCAATGCCATAATTTCCTTTATAGGGGAGATGTCCTGAAGGAAGAAACTTTAACTCAGTGTAGAGCAATGCCATTTTTCCTTAGGAGTCTTTCATGCTAAGAGAAGGACATTGGCTTGGATGTAAATAACCAGGGGCTTACCACTTATATCAATTAGATGAAAGAGGAAGTTTTCCAGGATAAAAGAGGGACTACAACTTGGATTTTTGAATCGACAAGTGTGCCACTTATAGCAGTTAACTGGAATTAGGGTTTGTTTTATTATTTGTTTGATGTGTGATGTACAGAGAAATGTCTTCCTACAGAGAAAACTCTTGATTTCCTCTGAGGGGATAATGTTTTTTATGTGTGCCTTGTTCAAAGCCCAAGGTTGAAGCTAAAAGGTTGACTCTACTAAGGGAGTTTTAATCTGTCTTGTATAAAGCCCAAGATTGAGGCTGAAAAGAGATTGACTCTTTCGGGGAATGTTTTGTCTGTCTTGTACAAACCCCAAGATTGAGGCTAAAAAAGAGATTGACTCTGCTGGAGAGGTTTTTATCTGTCTTGTACAAAGATCAAGATTGAGGCTGAAAAGAAATTGACTCCACTGGGGAGGTTTTATCTGTCTTGAACAAAGCCCAAGATTGAGGCTAAAAAGAAATTGACTCCACTGGGGGGTTTTATCTATCTTGTACAAAGCCCAAGATTGAGACTGACGCTACTGAGGAAAATCATTATACAAAGCCTAAGAGGAGGCTGGCTTCTACTGAGGATTATTGAAGTCCAGAGATAGGTCCAATGTGTGTTGGGGAATCAACTCTTGCTGGGGATTCAAAGAAGAGTTGAAATATCAGATCCCTTGGGATTCTGATTCTGTTAGGGTTTTACTGATGGTAAAGGTTTAAAATTGAGTATGAAAACCTGTGGAGGTTTTAACTCTACTGGAGATTAGTGTGTAGATTAAATAATCAGGGATTTTCCTGTGCATTTAGGAAACTTGAGGGTTTATTTGAGATCTGAGAGAAGATAAGACTTTCCAAGTCTACTGGTATGAAGAGATTAACTCTTAGCTAGAGGATGATCTTTGTATGATGTCCAAGAGGAGGTTGAGACTGTCCAAGTCTCCTATGAAGTGGTAGGTTCTAGTATAGAGATAGGTCTTTGTATGATGCCCAAGAGGAGGCTTAGGGTTTAAGGGATAAAGATCAACCCTAGAATGGTCTGATGTTTTGGAATTTTTTACTCTCCTGAGGATTGAACTAGTAAAGATGACAAATTTCTATCCTATACCTGTATGAGGCCTTTTGTAACACCCCCAATCTATACCCCCAATTAAATAAATCGATAACAAATAATCAGAGTATAATTCAAACATTCATGGCATAGACGGGGGCATCACATCAATTGAGACAAAACACAACAACCTGCTCATATAGATATGCAACAATCAGGTAGCAAATAACAGAGGAACTCAGTTCCTAACACCCACAAATCAGATACAGAATATAAGCGGAAAATCTGCAACTGAATCTCATATATATATAACATAAAAGTTTGTCTGTCATATAAAGAATCATACATGTATAATCCAAAAGAACATATACATATACACATAATCATAAACGATCTCCCCGACTACCCGATGCTACATATCAGATCCGACCGACAAAAGAATGAAGACCTAAGCTTCACAAAAAAGACCTCCAGCATCTAATCTGCAATGCCTCATAGAACATTCGAAATAGCAAAAGGGTGAGAAACACAATCATAATATAATTACATACAATTATATAATAACACAAATATACACATGTAATATATTCTCACCACAACTTACACCAGAATTCAAATACAAAACAACACAATGCGTATATCATGTATCCATCACCAAGGTATATCAACTATGCACAATGCATTTATCACCAACATATATATATATATATATATATATATATATATCAACAACATCAATTCCATTCACAATTCCACACAAAATCAATCCATTCATGATTTATGCAAATGCACAGAGACCGACACAATGACTCTATGCAATGTAATACGGTACCGTCCATCCATCATTCTCATCACTAGTTCACTCAGGAACTATTGGAATCATCGCTTGTTACTTAGTGTAACTCCCCGTCGGGCAAACGATGTTCCCCGTCGCTCACACCTCTTTGTATAAGGCACACAACGTTTATGGATCGCTTTAGGTTCTCTTAGTATAAGGCACACGATCCGATCGCTTTAGGTCCTCTTTGTATAAGGCACACGATCGTCTATAATCATCACTTTAGGTCCTCTTTGTATAAGGCACACGATGTTATAGCGGATTCCCTCTGGAACCGTTTCATCGCTCACACCCACTAGGGCACACGACATCACAAGAATGCATATCATGATGCTTGGCATACAATGACTCATGACATTCAAATGCACACACATACACATCCATAATCATGCATATACAATCAAATACAACACAATGCATTTTCTCGCCCTTAGGCCACAAACCATCATCACAACATTTCATCACATGCATTCACATCATATAACATCACACAAGTCATACGATATATATATCCAAAGCACATTGCATGATAATACATCAAATACACACAATTAAAACGGTAAAAGTCGACAAAACGACACATTTCCAAATTCCCGACATAATTAAATTGGCCACAACTCTCAAAACCATTTTAATAAGAAAGTACATCTCAATAGCTTTCCAACGATACCAAGAATGTTCAAAACGGATAATCGGAACACAAGTTATGGAATCAAAAAGAAAAGGAATCGCGAAATGGCAAAATTCTGCACCCTCTCTGGTCATACGCGTATTGCCTTGAGCCATACGCGTAATGCCCAGCTCACTCGCCCATCCATACGCGTATTGCCCAAAGTGATACGCGTATGGGCAGAGACCAAATTCTCCCCAAAAATCCCACTAAAAACTCCCTACGCGTAATGCCTCACACGTTACGCGTATTGCCTTGCCAGATACGCGTAATGCCCAAAATTCTCCTTGCCATACGCGTATTGCCCAAACCAATACGCGTATTGCCCTGCGTGCTACGCGTATGGGCAGAGAAAAACCCAGAATTTCCTGCATAATTTCCTGCTGCGAAATCAACCAAAAATCACTCCAAATCTCACCTAAACACCAGAAAATTACCAATAGATTGCACAATAACACCTATCTAACATGTCTCAGCAATTATGATCATTAAAACATGATTTCAGACACAATTTGAATCAATTTCCAACAATCTCACATATTATGGTTTTGGTTCTATATTCAATTTCAACCCAACAACAAACAAATACATACATACATAATCATACACAAGTATAAGATAATCGAGTTTCGCACCCTTACCCGATTTAATCGTGTTTGAAAAGTCGGTTGATTCAATTTCTTTCTCCCCAAGTTTTTCTCTCTTTTCTTCTCTTCTTTTCCTTCTTTCTCTTTTTCTTCTTCTCTTTTTCTTTCTCTCTATTTTTCTCTCTATGTTACTAACTTAAGAAAATAAGTAAAATGACCAAAATACCCCTACACTCAATTATCTCGCAAACGCTCCCAAAACGCGATAAAACATAATCACGAAGAAAAATAATATATTTCTAAATAAAAGTCAAGAATAAAATAATATAATAATAAAAATAATTAAATCGACTCGATTAAATAAATCTAACAAAACTGGGGCGTTACAACTCTCCCCCACTTAGAAATTTTTGTCCTCGAAAATATTACCTGAGACGAACAACTCCGGATACGACTCCCGCATCCGACTCTCCAACTCCCAAGTCAAATTGCCCTCAACAGCGCCTCCCCACGCTACTTTCACAAGCACAATATTCTTGCCTCTTAACCGCTTCAACTCGCGATCCAAAATCCTCACCGGTAATGCCTCAACCGTAAGGTTCTCCCTTACCTCAACCTCATCCATCAGAATCACATGCGACGGATCTGGAACATACTTCCGAAGCTGTGAAACATGGAACACATCATGTAAATTCAAAAGATTCGGCGGCAACGCCACCCGATAAGCCACAACACCCACTCTCGCGGATATCTGGTAAGGACGAATAAACCGAGAAGTAAGCTTCTTCGACTTCAATGCACGACCAACACCCATCACCGGTGTCACTCTCAAAAATACATGATCGCCTTCTTGAAACTCAAGATCTTTCCTCCTTCAATCATGATAACTCTTCTGCCTACTCTAAGAAGCCTTCATTTTCTCAAGAATAAGTTTCACCTTTTCCGTAGTCTGTTGCACTAACTCCAGTCCCACCACCGAACTCTCACCAGATTCATGCCAACACAACGGTGTTCGACGTCTTCTTCCATACAATGCTTCAAAAGGTGCCATTCCAATACTTGAATGGAAACTGTTGTTATACATGAATTCAACCAACGCAAGATAACTATCCCAAATACCACCTTGCTCAAGAACACAAGCCCGCAACAAATCTTCCAACGACTGAATATTTCTCTCGGTCTGACCATCCGTCTGAGGATGATAAGCAGAACTCAATCTTAACTTGGAACCTAACGCCTTTTGCAAACTTTCCCAAAATCTGGAAGTAAAACTCAGATCTCGATCTGAAACAATACACAACGGAACACCATGTAATTTCACAGTCACCCGGATATAAATCTCAGCCAATCTCTCCAAAGAAAAACTGATGTCAATCGGAATAAAATGCGCCGATTTAGTCAGCCTATCCACAACTACCCAAATGGCATTATGTCCCCTCTGTGTATTCAGCAACCCTGCCACAAAATCCATAGAAATGTTGTCCCATTTCCACTCGGGAATATCCAACGGTTGCAACAATCCACTAGGCTTCTGATGTTCTACTTTTGACTTCTGACACGTCAAACACGCATAAACAAACTGAGCCACATCCTTCTTCAATCCAGACCACCAAAAGATCTTCTTCAAATCTTGATACATCTTATTAGCTCCTAGATGTATACTCAAACTACTCCGGTGTCCCTCCTCCAAAATCATCTTTTTCAAGTCCGAATCATCAGGAATACAAATTCTACCACGGAATCTCAAAACACCCTTATCATCCACTTTAAAGTCACCATTCACACTTTGATCTCCAACCGTCATCAAATCAATAAATTTCACATCCAACTTCTGTTTCTCGCTAACGGTCAACGGAAAATTATTAGTAACCTTTAACATACCAAGCCTCACGCTATAAGATGTCAATTCACACACTAAACTTAAATCTCTAAATGCTTCCAAAAGTTCCCACTCTTTAACCATCAAAGCAGATATATGCAAAGATTTCCGGCTTAATGCTTCAGCTACCACATTAGCTTTACCAGGATGGTAATTCAAGCCAAAATCGTAGTCCTTCAAAAATTCCAACCATCTCCGTTGCCTCATATTCAACTCTTTCTGATCAAACAAGTATTTCAAACTTTTATGATCACTAAAGACTTCGAATCTTGCACCATAGAGATAATGCCTCCAAATTTTCAACACAAAAACCACTGCCGCTAATTCCAAATCATGAGTAGGGTAATTCTTCTCATGAATCCTTAATTGCCTCGAAGCATAAGCTACAACCTTACCTTCTTGCATCAACACCCCACCTAAACCAATCAAAGATGCATCACAATACACCACAAACGGTTCACTAGGATTCGGTAAGACCAAAATCGGAGCTGTAGTCAATCTTCTCTTCAGCTCACTAAAACTTTCCTCACACTGAATATCCCAAATGAACGCTTTACCTTTACAAGTCAATTGGGTCAAAGGAAATGCTAGCTTAGAAAAACCTTCAATGAATCTTCGATAATATCCAGCTAAACCCAAAAAGCTTCTAATTTCAGTAACAGATCTAGAAGCCTCCTATTGTAGAACTGTATCTACTTTAGATGGATCCACAACAATACCATTACCTGAAATCACATGCCCAGGAAAACTCACTTCTGACAACCAGAACTCACACTTGGACAACTTGGCAAAAAGTCTCCTTTCCTTCAAAATTTGCAACACAACACGCAAATGCTCCGCATGCTCCTCCCGGGACTTAGAATAAATCAAGATGTCATCAATAAACATAACAACAAATCGATCCAAATGCTCTTGGAAAATACGATTCATATACTCCATAAACACACCCGGCGTATTAGAAACCCCGAACGACATCACAGAATATTCGTAATGACCGTATCGTGTCCTAAAAGCCGTCTTCTAAATATCTTCCTCTTTCACTCTAATCTGATGATAACCTGACCTCAAATTAATCTTACTAAACACACAAGCACCTACCAACTGGTCCATCAGATCATCAATTCTCGGAAGAGGATACTTATTCTTAATCGTCACCTTATTCAGCTGGCGATAATCAATACACAATCGCATACTTCCATCTTTCTTCTTCACCAATAAAACTGGAGCACCCCAAGGCGATACACTCGGCCTTACAAATCTCTTTTCTAACAATTCATTCAACTGCTTCTTTAACTCAACCAACTCAGATGCCGACATACGATATGGTGCCATAGACACAGGTCTAGTACCAGGAACTAGATCTATAGAAAACTCCACCTCTCTCTCTGGCGGCACATCTGAAATATCCTCCGAAAACACCTCTGGAAATCCACACACAACTGGAAACACATCAAGTGCAACTTGACTATCCACGGTCAACGATGTAAACAACCCGAACAACTGAGCTTTATCCGCCAAAAGTCTCTTTAACTCTTTGGTAGATAAGAAACTCGATTCCTCATCTTCTTCAAGAGAAGGAAATCTTACCAACTTATGATAACAATCGATATGAACCCGATTGAATTGCAACCAATTCATACCCAGAACCACATCTAAACCCTCCAACGACAAACACACCAAATCCATCTCAAAATCTTTACCATAAATGGTCAAAGGACAACTTAAACAAACCAAAGAAGTAGTTATCGACTCATTGCTGGAGTGTCAATAACCATCTCTCCACCCATCGAAGACAACAAAAGATTCAAACGCTTCGTATACTCAGACGAAATAAACGAATGAGTCACTCCGGTATCAATAATAGCAACTAAAGGCGTACTATTAATAAAACAAGTACCTCTGATCAGACGATCTGCACTAGTAGTCTGAGTCCCGACCAATGCAAACACTTTCCCTCCAGCTTGAGCTTGCTTTGTTTTCGGACACTTCGTACTAACATGACCAGGTTCACCACAGTTGAAACACTTCACCACATTCCTCTTACAATCAGTTACGATATGTCCTAAACCTCCACAATTGGAACACTTTCTCATATCCTTCCTACACTCAAACTGACGATGTCCTAAGTCACCACACCTAAAACATCTCGGTGGATTAGACATACCTCCCCCACTTGGCCTTTCTCAAAATTACCCCTTTGCTTACCCTTGTCAGCTGGTGTCACATAAGGACCACCACGAAACAGTTGCTTCCCTTTCCTTTCGTTCACACTCTTATAGTGAGTAGAACGAGCTTTGTTATCCTCCTCAAAAATTCTACAACAATCCACCAAATCTGAAAACCTCTTAATCCTTTGATAACCGATTGCTTGCTTGATCTCAGGACGCAATCCGTTCTCAAACTTCACACATTTGGAAAACTCCGCAGTTGCTTCAGCATAATGTGGATAAAACTGAACAAGCTCTACAAACTTTGCAGTGTAATCGATAACAGACATATTACCTTGTTTCAACTCCAAGAACTCTATTTCCTTCTTTCCTCTAACATCTTCAGGAAATTACTTCCTCAAAAACTCCCTACTAAACAAAGTCCAAGTGACCTCTTCATATGCAGCTTCCAACACATGATGCGTACTAACCCACCAATCATCTGCCTCCTCCTGCAACATGTGAGTACCCAGTCTCACCTAATTTTCCTCAGCACAGTCAATTACTCGAAAGATTCTCTCAAGCTTCTTAAGCCAAATCTGTGCACCATCAGGATCATGTCTCCCTTTGAAGACAGGCGGTTTATTCTTCCTAAACTTATCCTTTTCACCAACATTAGGTGCACCCCGCACAGCCTGAGCCATAGCTTGCATAGCAGCAGCAAGAGCAACGTCATTCCTACCAGCCATATTCTATTCATATCTAATAACAGCAACTATGGTTAAACAAACAGCTCACCCAAACACAACGACCGACACGGACTGGCACGAACTGACACAAACTGACACGGACTGGCTCTGATACCACTTAATGTAACACCCCCAATCTATACCCCCAATTAAATAAAGCAATAACAAATAATCAGAGTATAATTCAAACATTCATGGCATAGACGGAGACGTCACATCAATTGAGACAAAATACAATAACCTGCTCATATAGATATGCAACAATCAGGTAGCAAATAACAGAGGAACTCAGTTCCTAACACCCACAAATCAGATACAAAATATAAGCGAAAAATCTGCAACTGAATCTCATATATATATAACATAAAAGTTTGTCTGTCACTTACAGAATCATACATGTACAATCCAAAAGAACATATACATATACACATAATCATAAACGATCTCCCCGACTACCCGGTGCTACATATCAGAGCCGACCGACAAAAGAATGAAGACCTAAGCTTCACAAAAAAGACCTCCAGCATCTAATCAGCAATGCCTCATAGAGCATTCAAAACAGCAGAAGGGTGAGAAACACAATCATAATATAATTGCATACAATTATATAATAACACAAATATACACATGTAATATATTCTCACCACAACTTACACCAGAATTCAAATACAAAACAACACAATGCGTATATCATGTATCCATCACCAAGGTATATCAACCATGTACAATGCATTTATCACCAACATATATATATATATATATATAAATATATATATATATATATATATATATATATATATCAACAACATCAATTCCATTCACAATTCCATACAAAATCAATCCATTCATGATTTATGCAAATGCACAGAGACCGACACAACGACTCTATGCAATGCAATGCGGTACCGTCCATCCATCATTCTCATCACTAGTTCACTCAGGAACTATTGGAATCATCGCCTGTTACTTAGTGTAACTCCCCTTCAGGCAAACGATGTTCCCCGTCGCTCACACCTCTTTATATAAGGCACACGACGTTTATGGATCGCTTTAGGTCCTCTTTGTATAAGGAACACGATCCGATTGCTTTAGGTCCTCTTTGTATAAAGCACACGATCGTCTATAATCATCACTTTAGGTCCTCTTTGTATAAGGCACACGATGTTATAGCGGATTCCCTCTGGAACCGTTTCGTCGCTCACACCCACTAGGGCACACGACATCACAAGAATGCAAATCATGATGCTTGGCATACAATGACTCATGACATTCAAATGCACACACATACACATCCATAATCATGCATATACAATCAAATACAACACAATGCATTTTCTCGCCCTTAGGCCACAAACCATCATCACAACATTTCATCACATGCATTCACATCATATAACACCACACAAGTCATACGATATATATATCCAAAGCACATTGCATGATAATACATCAAATACACACAATTAAAACGGTAAAAGTCGACAAAACGACACATTTCCAAATTCTTGACATAATTAAATTGGCCACAACTCTCAAAACCACTTTAATAAGAAAGTACATCTCAATAGCTTTCCAAAGATACCAAGAATGTTCAAAACGGATAATCGGAACACAAGTTATGGAATCAAAAAGAAAAGGAATCGCGAAATGGCAAAATTCTGCACCCTCTCTGGTCATACGCGTATTGCCCTGAGCCATACGCGTAATGCCCAGCTCACTCGCCCATCCATACGCGTATTGGCCAAAGTGATATACGTATGGGCAGAGACCAAATTCTCCCCAAAAATCCCACTAAAAACTCCCTACGCGTAATGCCTCACACGTTACTCGTATTGCCTTGCCAGATACGCGTACCATTACGCAAATCAGCAGATGGCCGAAAAAAATGGATTTCCATACGCGTAATGCCCAAAATTCCCCTTGCCATACGCGTATTGCCCAAACCAATACGCGTATTGCCCTGCGTGTTACGCGTATGGGCAGAGAAAAACCCAGAATTTCCTGCATAATTTCCTGCTGCGAAATCAACCAAAAATCACTCCAAATCTCACCTAAACACCAGAAAATTACCAGCAGATGTCTCACCAATTATGATCATTAAAACATGATTTCAGACACAATTTGAATCAATTTCCAACAATCTCACATATTATGGTTTTGGTTCTATATTCAATTTCAACCCAACAACAAACAAATACATACATACATAATCATACACAAGTATAAGATAATCGAGTTTCGCACCCTTACCCGATTTAATCGTGTTTGAAAAGTCGGTTGATTCAATTTCTTTCTCCCCAAGTTTTTCTCTCTTTTCTTCTCTTCTTTTCCTTCTTTCTCTTTTTCTTCTTCTCTTTTTCTTCCTCTCTATTTTTCTCTCTATCTTACTAACTTAAGAAAATAAGTAAAATGACCAAAATACCCCTACACTCAATTATCTCGCAAACGCTCCCAAAATGCGATAAAACACAATCACGAAGAAAAATAATATATTGCTAAATAAAAGTTAAGAATAAAATAATATAATAATAAAAATAATTAAATTGACCTGATTAAATAAATCTAACAAAACTGGGGCGTTACACCTTTGGGTCCTTGTACAAAGCCCAAGAGTAGCCTGAGAACTTTTAAGAAGAGTGAGGGTCCTTGTACAAAGCCCAATAGGAGGCTGGGGGTGCCTTTAGGAAGCCTGTGGGTCCAAACCTAAGAAAAGTTCATGAAAGGTTTCACTGGGAATTAGTCCTTTCTTTGCATAACAGTTCTAGGATTTGAAGAAATTCAAAAGAGGTTTCACCGGGAATTAATCCTCTTTGGGGAATTGAATTTCTTGTACACATATTTCTAAGTTGTGACAGTCTTGAGAAAAGTTTCACCGGGAATAATGCCTTTCTCTGTTCCATATTGTATAAGCCCAAGAGGATGCAAGATTGTTTCTGGAATTTCCTATGGGGAACTAGTTTTGACTCTGTTGAAAGAGTAACCACTAGTTTGATCTAAAACTAGACCTAATTGCTGGGGAAAACTCTAGGCAAGTATATACAAGCATATACATACAGATGAAATATATAAACAAGTATATTGAGAAGATAATGGAACTTACAGTTGTGGTAGCCCAAGCATAGTAACTACAACTGTATGGTTAGTTATTCAAGAAATTGAAGAAAATTTTGATGATAAAACTTTGAATTTGAATCTAAATCAAAAAGAAAGTTGTTTTTAAAAGGAAGTTTGGGGCTTATACTCACAGGAGAGGCCTAGATGAATTCTTTTGAAAAGGCGGTGATCGTGTCGTAGTTTTGAAAACTACAGAGGGACTTATACAATGACTGAGGCCCAAATTATTGTATTTATAAAGAGGATGGGTCTTACACTCCATTAGAGGCCCAAAAGTGTTTGAAAAAGAAGAAAAATGGGACTTACAACCAAAGGGAGGCCCAGATGAAAATTATTTGAAAACGGCGATCGCGCCGAGATTTTTAAAATCATATCGGGACTTATACAATGATTGAGGCCCAAAAAGGTTTATTTACAAGAGGGTGGGATTTACACTCTATCAAGAGGCCCAAAAGTGTTTTGAAAAATGTTTATGAGGGTGAAAATAATTAAACCCTAATTTGAATTTTAAAATGTATTTAATTTGAATAAAAATTAATTAAAATGATCAAAATTATCAAACATGTATGAAAAACAAGTTGTGATCTTGGATTAATGCTTGAAAACCCATGTTTTATCCATAGAATAAATTGAAAATCATTTGAATTTGAAAAATCAAGAGAAATAAATAATTTTAAATGCTTAAAAACAAATAAAAATAAATTCTTTACAAAAATATTAAATAAATAAAATAAATAATATTTTTGTGAATTTTTGTAAAATAAAATATTTTAACATTTTTGTGAATTTTGAAAAAAATCAATTCAAAAACATTAAAATTCAGAGAGAAATTAATTTTTGAATCAATTAATAAAAATATCAAAATATTCAAATATTCAAACATTTGAAAAATGGTGCCAAGAACAAGTCATCTTCTTTGCGCGAGCTCTGGTTTTCCAGATTTGCAAAACCTCTCATATCTCTCTGATTACTCAATGAAAATGACTTTTGTAAACATGAAACTTGCTCGTTTTTTAACAAGGATTACAACCATATAAATTAATTGCATTTATATTAAGTGTGGAGTGAGAAATCAAGTGATGAACTCAAGAACATGTTTGTAACTTGAAAACACATTTATGATGCATAGATTATAGAGTTTGAGAGTGTCAGACTTACCTCTTGCAGTTGGTGATCGAATTCTATGTTGGAGGTGTTACAGATGTTGTGTAATGATCTGGACAGCTTCAATGGACTTCTGGTAATGTGTTTGAAGGCTTGGAATGGATTGAATTAGCTCAGAACTTGTTATGGCACCTCAACTGCAAACAGGCCAAAAAGCTTGAGCAAATGGGGGCTGACTTTGTGATTCAGGTGTTCCAAATGAGTTTTAAGGTCATGGATCACTCATATATGATGTATGTGAGGTGTTGGCATGATTGTTTTTGATAGAATTGCTCTAAAAAAAATCGAAAGTTGCTTGAATGAGAAGCAAAATCTGGTTTTTTTAGAGTGATTTTGAGGAAAGCATGTGTTATGGTGCTTTGGTGTACTCAAACTAACCATAAATGAGCTTTATTTATAGTGTGTCAAGTTTATTTTGGCAGCAATAGTGAATGGTGGCTGGTACAGCCCATTGTCCATTGGTTTGTAAAAAGAATCTCAAGTCTCCTCTAGCCATTGACTTGAGTCAATCTTACAGGCCTATGGTCTTCTGTTACAGGGATAAGGCTTGACTCATTCAGTTGGATTTAACTCAGTCCATGCCACCTTGATGCATCCATTGAATGCTTCATGACAAGTTTAAAAGTTTTGGATTTGAGCTTTGAATGTCACATGCCAAATGATGAGGTTTTGGACTTGCAAGGCTCTATGGTGTTGTAGCTCTGCAGAGATCATGTTCATTGCACTTTAGAAACTAGTCTTGTCAAGGCTTGCCAAGTCATGGAAATGACAAAATCATGGGGCAAGTGCAAGACTGTCTTGCAAAAACAGTTTTGGAGATGTCATGTTTCCATGCTCATAACTCCCTACTCAAATTGAATTTGGAGATGATCTGGTACTTGTTGGAAAGCTCTCATGACATACTTTAACTTTGATGTCCACCAATGGACCTGGTTTAGGTTGGATCATAATGAAAAATGGTCCAAAAGTTGGTGAAAAACCTAGACAGATTCTATCCAAAATTTCACTAAGTGTTGGAAAAAGTGGTCATTTTCATGTTTTTGTGATTTTGATCAATCCATAACTCAAAATCCATGAGGATTTGGAATCTTTTTTGGTTGAAACTTTTGAATTTTGTCATGTGAACTTTCATTTGAGCTTTGGATGGAAGCAAATGGCTTTGTGGTTTAGGAGTTATGGCCTTGCAAAGTTGGTACCAAACCATTTTGTTCCATACATCTCAAAACATTTCTTGGTTGCCCCTTTTGCAAGTAACCCTACATTTCTTGATTTTTCTTTATGGATGATGATCAAAACCATGCATTAACATTGTTTTTTACTTAGGGGAGCCACATTTGTGAAAAAATTCAAAAAGTCAAACTTGATTTTGGGCACAGTTGACTTTTTGTCAGATGAATTCCAAACTGTGTGATCTTCTATGCAATCAAGTTCTTAACCTAATTCAAACCTAATGGATTGATTCCATAGGCGTTTTAGGGTGTCTTGAATCTTGTCCCAAGGTTTGGGAACATGTCTTGGTCCAAAGTCAAAGGTACAGTTGACTTTTTCTTTAAAACCCTAATTGTGGTCCAGATGAATTTGAAACTTATGAATCAAGCTTCTTGGGTAAATCCATTGTTATAAATGGATCAATATGGTGTATTTGAGGCCCTCAAATCATGTCTTGAGGTCTTGGTTCATGTCTTACCTCAAAAGTCAACTTAGGGGTGAATTAGGTCAAGAAACCCTAATTCCTGATTTTTTATGAGTGCTTCCCCTGAGGTTAATTTGACTCTATGATTGGGTCCATGAGGTCCCTTTATGCTTCTTGAATCATGTTTTGAGGTATTGGCTCATGCCAAGATGGAATTTTTCATCTGGAGGCCTTGGTCGACCAAAACCCTAATTTGGTGACCCTGGCGATCTTGAGGCTTGATCCACTTGGAATGTTGCAAATCTTGTGCTTAATTCTTGGTATGGGAGACCTCTTGATCCTTCATGGTTGTTTGAGATGTTATACAAGTTAAAGATCATGTCAGTTCTTGATTGATCCTTTGTCTAAGTGCTCTGAGAGGGCTCAAAACCCTAATTATTGATTGTAGTGAATGCTCAACAATCCTTGAGGAGATTGATGAGGCATGATGGTACATCCATATTGTGGTAAGGATCTTCACAATTATGGGAAATCTTGTGGTCAATATTTGGGGCATGACAGATTCCAACAACCTGGAAAAATAATACCAACAAAAAAATTCCAAATATTACTAGGATGTAATTGTGATTTTTCCAATATTATTCACAGAGTCATACAACTCAGTCACACATCTGAAGATTGTGAGTGCTTTTGGATTTTGAGTGATGTATAAACTAGGATATCGTAGCATTACGTATATTGGACAGTATCATCCCATTATAGATGTGCATCTTAGTATTAGGAATCATTTAAGTAAGTTGGAAAAGAAGCTTGCATCAAAATTGCATTGAAAAACTTGTTTTTGGGTGGCCAAACCTTTTCAGGCCGACACATGCAAGAACAGGCCAACCTATACGACTCATAGGTCTAGTCTAGGCCGACTTATAAAACATTCAGGACGACTCCCATGGAGCAGTATTGAGGCTTGTAGCTTCTGTCCATAAGTCGGTTCACACGAATTGGTCGGTAAGCATCACAAAACCTCCATAGGCCGACTTATGACCTTAACAGGCCGACCTGATTGCATTGACAGACTGACATGTTTCTTTGACAATCCGACATATACGATTTCCTAACTTAAAATTCTCATTCTTTCTCTAACTTATTGCATTCCTATTGTTAATTTTTTAACACATACCTATATATACTCATACATGCACCTTTATCTAGCAATGTACTAGGGAATTACCTATACGAAACCAGATTACAAAGCATTCCCATCATCTTCAACCTCTCTTCTATACATACACACAATTGAACTACACATAATCATTTTTCGATTGGGTGACCATATAGATTAGGGTTGATAACGTCCAATTAGGTTTGGTGTAACCGAGAATATTGGGTTGGGATATTTGTGTGTTTCAAATAAGAAAACCAAGGTGGGGTTTTCCTTCAAGATCGGTGTGATTTGAAGGTTTTGGACAAGACCACGTCAACACGGATTCTATCGAATGAAGGCCTTAGGACAAGGTGGTTTCCTTGCAAGTGAGTAGCGTGAGACGGTGAATCGTGTTCGGGAATCTTGGGTTCAACAAGTGCATACTCAGGATAATCGAAGGATTATAGCCGCGTTGTTGATGACTTGATCAAGCTTTGATTAAGGGTTTGGAGGTGGTTGAATCTACAATAAACAATAGGGTTTGTGGGGTTAGAATTATTCACCTCTTGTATAAACATTTTTGTAAAGATAAGGTTAATTGCAAGTATCTCAATTTGATTACGGATTGAGGGCAGACATACCCGTAGCTAGGCCGATTGGGGAACTACCTAAACAAATCTTTGTGTCTCTTTATCGCTTTAATTTTATTTAATTGTTGTTCTTGCAAATTATATTATTGATTTCTTTGTTGTTTCGATTAATTTGATTGAAAATTGTTTTCAATTATCTTTTAAATTATTGTTGTTTATATAATCACATTCACTTTGATTGTGATTGGAATTTTACATCAAGAAAATAAATCTAATTTGCAAACATGGTCAATCGCACACAAAGTGTTCGATAAATTATTTTGAGTATTTTTATCACTTTGTGTTCATTGGAAATAAGCATTAAGAATAGTTTTTCATTTGATTGATCTGTGACTTTATCATTGGTGAACGATTTGCATTCATTATCATTCCATGAGGTTTATGTTGGGCATATAGATTTTCGATAGTAGGTTCGGTTAGACGATTTGATTCTGGTTTTTTTTCCATTGTGCCATACTTTTTGAAAACAAATATTTGCCAAGAGTTTTTGGTTTTTTGATTTGTGGCCTATTCACCTCCCCTCTAGATCGAAGTCTATCTTCTAACAAGTGGTATCAAGAGCTCTAGTTAATTATGTGCTTGAGATTTACTCTTTAGAAGAATGGCTACCGAACCTTAGGGAGCGTACAATAGAGCACCAATTTTCACCGCAAAAATTATGGCTATTGGAAAGCTCTTATGCGCATTCATGCCAACTCAGTTGACAAAGGTATATATCCAAAATGGTCCGAATGAAATAACTACGACCAATACGGAGGGTGTTACATTATCTAAACTGGAAGCACAATAGGATGCTAATGATTGGAAATTTTGGTCACATGACTGGAAAGCCAAAAACATCCTCACATCCGTTTTGGGTGTTGATGAGTTTTATCGTGTTTCTCATTGTGAGACGGCCAAATATATGTGGGACGCATTAGAGATTTCCCATGAGGGAACTAATGATGTCAAACAAGCTAGGATCAACACATTAAATCAAGAGTTTCAGTTGTTCCATATTAAGTATGGTGAAACCATTGCGGATATGCGAAAACGGTTCACTCATCTCATAAATCAGTTAAATGTGCTAGGTAATCATGTTTCCAATAAAGTTGCTACTAACAAAGTTTTGAGGTGTTTAAGTAGGGAATAACATACCAAGGTCAACTCCATCAAGGAGGCAGATGATCTTAAGTCGCTTGATCTCATGGATTTGTTTGGTAAGTTGGAAGAGCATGATCAAGAGCTCACTTGGCAAAATACGAAAAAAGAATATGAAAAGAGAATGAAGAATTAGAAAGGGAAAGACAAAGAGGAAGGCAGTAAGTCTATAGATCTAAAGACTTCTAGCTCAAGGCCTTCACATTGTGATCATAGTGATAGTGAAAGCGATGATGACAAGAGCTTGTATGAGGAGGATATGGGGTTGTTCGTAAAGAGATACCAAAGGTATATAAAAAAGAATGATGTTAAACATTCTGACAAGAACATAGCCAAGTTTAAAAGGTTGACAACCTCTTCAAAGGATGATGATAGAATGAAAAGCAAGCTTAGAAGATCTTGCTATCATTGTGGTGAAGTAGGTCATTACAGACTGGAATTCCCCTTCAGAAATAAAGATAAAGAAAGGAGCCATCACAAAACTTATACCAAGACTAGGAGAGCATACTCCACTTGGGAGAGTTCTAGTGAGTCCTCTAATGATGAGAGCACAACTTCAAGTGTAGAATCGGCTCGAATTTGTCTAATGGAAAAAGGGAAGCAGAAGAAAAATGTAAGTCTCTCTAAGCTTGAGTATATAAATAATTCATCCTATTTAGAATTACAACGGGCCTTTGAAGATCTTCATCGAGAAGCCTTAAGAGCTTTTAGCAAGCTAGCTTCACATGAAAATTTGATTTTAAATTAGAAGCTAAAGTGTTGGAATCCAAAAGGAATTTCGAAGCTATTAAGAAATCTATGATAGATATTAAAAGTGACAAGAGTGAGGATATAAAACCTCCTAGGCTTGGTTGTGAACCTTGTCATAATAGACCAGAGGAAGTGAAATTTCTTCAAGTCAAATTAGATTATGTCTTGCAATCTAATATGATGTTTGCTATTTATTCTTCTAAGGTTGAAAAGCCTTTGAACAAAAAAAAAAAGCATAGATATATGTATAAGAATTCAAATAGCAAGGACATGTCTCATATAAACCTATCTTGTCATTATTGTTGCAAAAAGGGGCATAGCATTGAAAGATGTAAATTTAGGTAACTCTTTGTTCCTAAAGGAGTTGTTCAATGGTTGCCTATGTGCAACTTTAATCTCACTCACTATCAAGGACCCAATAAAAATTTTGTACCTATCTCCTTTGTTTAAATTTTCAGGTTGAATGTCTTGACTCTACCGAAAAGATGTGGTATCTCAATAGTGGATGTTCAAGACACATGACGGGTGACATATCCCTCTTTATTGACTTCATGCCAAAGAGAAAGGGATTTGTCACATATGGAGATAATAACAAAGGTTCTATACTTGGAAAAGGTAGTGTAGGTAATCCCTTATCTACTACTATCTCTGATGTAATGCTAGTTGTTGGTCTTAAACATAATCTTCTAAGAATAAGCTAACTATGTGACAAGGGTTTTTCAGGTTACCTTTACAAAAACTTGTTGCTTGTTTGAGCTTTATGAAAAGAAAGAATGTGTGTTTAAAGGTGTGAGAGTAAATAATACTTATATGCTAAATCTAGATGAAGTCTCCTTGAGTGGAACGAAGTGTCTAGTCACCATGAGTGGAAACTCTTGGTTATGGCATAGACGCCTAGCTCATCTTAACTTTGATATATTAAACAAAGTATTCTTAAAAGATTTAGTAATTGGTCTACCTAAACTAAATTTTACTAAAGATCGTCTATGTGAGGCTTGTCAAAAAGGGAAGCAAACAAGAAATTCTTTTAAATCGAAAAACCTTGTTCCTACCTCTAGACCTCTTGAGCTTCTCAACATGGACCTCTTTGGTCCCTCTAGGACCAAGAGCATATGTGAAAATTACTATGGCTTTGTTATTGTAGACGATTACTCTAGATTTTGTTGGGTCTTGTTCTTGCCTAATAAAGATGAGACCTACCCCGCTTTTAAACAATTTGCTACATTATCCAAAAAAAAAATGAATTTGAGAATCGTTTCTGTAACGCCCCGATTTGTTTAATTCTATTTATCTATTTCATTTATGTGAATTTTGTGAAATGTGTGAATTTATTGTATTTTACCTGCTAATGGATTTAATTGGTGAATTTCTCTGATAGGTAAAATATTTGCAATAAATTATAATTTCTTTTCAACTTTTATTCCCCGAAATATATTTCATCGGTATGGTTATGTTTTATCGCATTTTGAGAGCGTTTGGGAGATATTTGAGCGGAAGGGCAAAATGGTCATTTGATTAGTTAGATATTTTTATAAATAGAGATTTGAGAGAAAAGAGAGTATTTTAAGGTAACTCTAATAATTGATCAATTGGTATTAGAAGACAAAATATCAATTGGAGATATTTGACCCTGTTGGATTTATATTATATAATAAGTATTATATATATATATATTTGGTAAGAAAGAGAAAGAAAAGAAGTGGAGGAAGAAGAAAAGAAGAAAAACAGAGAAGAGGAAACGTGGGAAAGGAGAAGAGAGGGAGAAGAGAAAAATCATCAAAATCAATGCTTGGACTTCGATTAATCGGGTAAGGGTGAGAAGTTTCAATTATATTTCGATTGTATATGTATATGTATGTGTTTGTTTGGTTGAGAAATGTATGTTTTCCACTTGATTGGAATTGTGATCATTTCGATATAATCGATGTTTTAACAGTTAGAATTTGGAATAGATCGTGTAGAATAGTCGAGTAATGTTTGGGTTTAATCGAGAGTACTCGTTGGTATGATTTAGAGAGTTTTGGATTGAATGAGATAGTTTGTGAGAGTTAGGGCAATAATGGTAGAAATGAGTGGAAATCGATGTTTTCGCGGATGAAATTCGGAATAGATTGTGTAGATTAGTCGTATGATGTTAGGCCGTGATTATGGAAACTTGTTTGGTTGAAATCGGTGGAGTTTCGTAACTTTCGACATTTTGGTGGAAATGAGGGTTTGGAATCCGGGTGGAAAACGAACGTTGTAGAAATTGTGTTTTCATGGTCCTAATATGTTGGTATGTATTTAGTAAGGATTACCATGTATTTAGTCGGGACGAAATAATAGAATCGGTCGGGTTTCCGGAGGGTTTTGTACGATTACAGCAGCTGTTTTTCTGGTTTTTAACAGGTGCAATCGATTGCAGCAGGATGCAAATCGATTGCACATGAAAAAAGGGCGAAAAATGTGATTTCTGGGGCCGTGCAATCGATTGCACACAGGTGTAAATCGATTGCACTCTGCTGTTCTTTTTCAAAAATTTGGTTTTTTAAAAGTTGCATAACTTTTTCGTCGTTTATCCGATTGGGCTGTTCTTTATATCAAACTGAAGCTAAAAATATGTTCTATTTGATGGTGATGAAAAATATTATTTTTAGTCGGCTTTTAACCGACTTTTCCGGTAAACCGTAAATTGAATTGTTTGGATAAATGTGTATGTTGTTATACAATTGATGTGAATATATGTGATGAAATGTTGTGCTTGATTGATACACATTGGTGATGGATGTAGGATATTTGAATGGTTGTTTTGTCGACTTTTGTAGTTATAATTGTGTGTAATTGGTGTGTATCATGTAATGTACCTTGAATATGGATATCGTATGACTTGTATGATGTTATATGATGTGAATGCATGTGATGACATGTGTGGTAATGAATGGTGGCCGAGAGGCAAATGAATGTGATATGTTGTAATTGGTTTTATATGCATGTTTATGATTACATGTATGTGTGAAAATGAATTGCTTACGTGAAGTTCAATGTATGCTAATTAGTGGCCGTATGGCAAGGAAATGCATTGTTGGATTGATTTCTAATGCATGAATAAAGATGGTGAAATAATTCACATTGATGAATTGTATGTGATTGTAAGAGATGAATGCATGACAATGTTTGTATACATGTATGCATTATAAGAATGTCTTGAGTCATTTTGTATGTGAAGCATAATGATGTACATTCTTGTGTTGAGTGATTCTAATGAGAATCCGTTGTAATGTCGTGTGCCTATGTAAGGTGTGAGCGATGATTACAAAAGATTGTGTGCCTATGTGAGGTGTGAGCAATCGGATTGTGTGCCCAGGTGGGGTGTGAGCAATTGGATCGTGTGCCCGCATGTGGGGTGTGAGCGATCGGGTCGTGTGCCCAGGTGGGGTGTGAGCGATCCATAAACATTATGTGCCCATGTGGGGTGTGAGAAATGGGTGAACATCGTAGGCCCGACGGGGAGTTACATTGGTAACGAGCGATGGTTCCAGCAGAGTTCTTGAGTGAACTTGAGATGATTGAGTCGGTACCCGCATTGCATTTGCATAGAGTCGTGAGTCGGTCTCTATGATTTGCATTTCTCATCTTTAAATGATGCATTGGTGTATAAACATAAATGTGTATGTTTATGTGGAATGATAAGAATTGTGAAGGTATGCATGATTAATATGCAATTGGGAATGGAGTAATTATGTGATTGAGCTGGTGATAGCATTTGTGAATTGATGTGTATTCGGGTAAAATGCACTGAATTATGAATGATATGTTTGTGTATAAACATATGCGTTATGTGTGAATATGTGATTATGTGAATATAATCGTTATATGCTATGTGGTTGGATTGTTAGGAATATGTTATGTATTGGTGGCATGCTATATGTGTTAGTATGTGATGTATGCGGTGAGAAATCTTATATATGTGAATTTATTTGTGTTGTGGCATATTATTATGCAATCTGGTTATGGTTGTTATTTCTCACCCTTCTGCTGGAATATGCTTTTTATGGCATAGTGCAGATTGTTAGCTTTAGAGGCGTGGAGGCAAGCGGAAGAGTTAGATCTTCGTTTGCTTAGGTCTTGGTGTCTGCTCTGATACGTAGCACGGGAGTCGGGGAACGACTATGTTGTTTATGTATATATATTTGTAGTATATACTTTGTATGAATATTTTGATGTACAAAACAGTTTATTTTGTAAAACAAGTCGGTTATGGATCTTTCCGCTTTATTCCATAATTGACATTTCCTTTTTTATGAAAAAAGTTTCCCCTTTGAGGGTACTCTATTTTATGCTATGTATCAAATTTATGAGCAGGGATGATGTTTTGTTTATTTATATGTGACATCCTTGTTTCTGTCAGAAAAAATAAATTTTTAGTTACTCTGATTTTATTTATGTATTATTTATTCGCGATGGGAATTGGGGTGTTACATATGTGGTATCAAAGCAGGTTGGTCCGTCCGGCCAAGTTGGTGAGTCAGTTGGTGTGACAATTGAATACTGTCGTTGTTGTTTGTCCCTTAGTACGTGATATGTGTGTGGAACACTGTCAGTACTTTCTGGGTTTCTAATCCCTTGTCTTCAGGTGTGAGAATGAGATAAGTGGGGGAGAAGCTGGAACTTCTCCAAGTTGCTTCAGGTGTGGAGCGTTGGCTCAGTGTGTTTAGAATTGCAAGATTGTAAGTGTTGTTTTGACAGTGTTGTTCCCGGTTCCGGAGTGAATGCGGAGGTAAGGTTTATGTTGACTAAGGATTTGTGCCTTAGGTAGTTTTGTGCATAAGATGCAAGAAGTGTTATTATAGTTTGGTGAAGACGGTTTATGCCCCATCATGATTGTCGGTTGTCTATTGACAAATTGAGGAACTGATCACCCTTAATCTCTTGTTGATAGTAGACGGGAATTATGTTGGATGGAATAGACGTGGCTTTTCGGCTTTGATAGTGTGTGCAAAGGTTGTTTGGAATTAAGTAAAATGATTACAGATTGTTTTGATGAGTCGATGAAGATTACTATATTGGAAGATGAGACGGATTAGAGGTTTTTGGTATATTGGTCAAGTTGGGGAAGAACGATTGGGTATTGTTAAAAGTTGTTTTCAGAGAGTAGAGTGTGAACTCAAATTGGACGAAGGTAAGGATTTGAGGTTTGGAGTCTTTGGAGTTATAGAGCATTAATGGGAATTTTGAGAAAACCTTGAGGGTGGATGTACTATTTGAGAGTTCTTTTAGGATGGTTGTTGCTACACGTGGGGATTTATGGGATTTGGATTGTTAAGAGAAGAAATTGTGTATGGATTACTGACAGTTGAATAAGGTAACGATTGAGAATAAGTGTCCACTTTTCTGAACAGATGACTAGAATGGTCTGGTTAAGTTCGTTTGCTTGAATTTGGATAAGTTCGTAGTGGTTTTAATTGAGGATATTCGGATCTGTTGTAAACTCAGAGGAAGAACAGGTAGAATGTTTGAGAATTGACTTGCAGAGGGTAAAGTCGTGGCTTATGCTTTACGACAATTGAGGAGTCATAAAAGGATCTATACTATTCTGGATTTGGAATTGGTTGCGGTCGTATTGTGTTGGGATATTTGGAGGTATTATCCTTATGGTTCTAGGCCCGAAGTGTTTTGAAATCGCAAGAGTTTAAAGTACTTGGTTGGTTTGAAGGAATAGAGTATGAGACAATGAGGATGGTTAGAATTTGTGATGAGTTATGACTTTAATTGGAATTCGTGACGAATTATGAATTTGGCTTGGATTATCCTTCGGAAAAAGCTGATGTGGTGCCTAAAGGGTTAAGTCGAAAGTTGTTATGCATGTCTGTTTTGATGGTCAGAGAATTAGAATTATTTGAGCAGTTCCGAGGCTTGTGTCTGGTGTGTGAGATAACACAGGAGAGTGTGAGGTTGGAAATATTAACAGGGAACAATGATTTTTGGTGAATAAGAGAAAGAGTTAGACTTTGGACGTGAGATTGGTAGTTTTGATGGTTACGAGTAATCAGAGTGCGCAGCGGAAGCGTGAGGTGGCACATTTTGTATATACGTGTGGGATTGGTAAGAGTTCATAGGTGGAACATTGGAAACATGTAGGAGTGTTGAGACCATTGAACGTTTCAGGATGGAAGTGACATGTGAAAGGTTTGAATATTATTCATGGACTACTATGTAGATGGATGTTCTGGTTATATGTTCGACTGAGAATCGTAGCATTGTTGTAATAAGGTTGTGAGATAAGGATGTTGGTATTATGGTTGTGTGGAGGTTGTTTAATCGATGTCGTTAAGTCGTGGGAGTTAGGTTCTTGCCTTTGTTGTTGCCTCGTTCCATGGTGCTGGTTCGAGTGCGTGTGGTTAATCCTTATGTGGGAGTTTGGCAACATGGTTTTCTTTGAGTCGTGAGTTAGTCATCAAGTGCATTGTATGGGCTTTGCATCTTGTCATTGTAGTTGTCGTTGTGTAGTGTTGTTGTAGTAGTTGTTGTTATCAGGGTGGTTTGTCAGTTTGTGTTATTCGTGGTGTGCTTTAGTTGGCCTGTTGGTTTGTTGGTCGGATGCGAGAGTCGTATTCCGAGTTGTTCGTCTCAGTTATATTTTCGAGGACGAAAATGTTTAAGTGGGGGAGAGTTGTAACGCCCCAATTTGTTTAATTCTATTTATCTATTTCATTTATGTGAATTTTGTGAAATGTGTGAATTTATTGTATTTTACCTGCTAATGGATTTAATTGGTGAATTTCTCTGATAGGTAAAATATTTGCAATAAATTATAATTTCTTTTCAACTTTTATTCCCCGAAATATATTTCATCGGTATGGTTATGTTTTATCGCATTTTGAGAGCGTTTGGGAGATATTTGAGCGGAAGGGCAAAATGGTCATTTGATTAGTTAGATATTTTTATAAATAGAGATTTGAGAGAAAAGAGAGTATTTTAAGGTAACTCTAATAATTGATCAATTGGTATTAGAAGACAAAATATCAATTGGAGATATTTGACCCTGTTGGATTTATATTATATAATAAGTATTATATATATATATATATATATATATATTTGGTAAGAGAGAGAAAGAAAAGAAGTGGAGAAAGAAGAAAAGAAGAAAAACAGAGAAGAGGAAACGTGGGAAAGGAGAAGAGAGGGAGAAGAGAAAAATCATCAAAATCAATGCTTGGACTTCGATTAATCGGGTAAGGGTGAGAAGTTTCAATTATATTTCGATTGTATATGTATATGTATGTGTTTGTTTGGTTGAGAAATGTATGTTTTCCACTTGATTGGAATTGTGATCATTTCGATATAATCGATGTTTTAACAGTTAGAATTTGGAATAGATCGTGTAGAATAGTCGAGTAATGTTTGGGTTTAATCGAGAGTACTCGTTGGTATGATTTAGAGAGTTTTGGATTGAATGAGATAGTTTGTGAGAGTTAGGGCAATAATGGTAGAAATGAGTGGAAATCGATGTTTTCGCGGATGAAATTCGGAATAGATTGTGTAGATTAGTCGTATGATGTTAGGCCGTGATTATGGAAACTTGTTTGGTTGAAATCGGTGGAGTTTCGTAACTTTCGACATTTTGGTGGAAATGAGGGTTTGGAATCCGGGTGGAAAACGAACGTTGTAGAAATTGTGTTTTCATGGTCCTAATATGTTGGTATGTATTTAGTAAGGATTACCATGTATTTAGTCGGGACGAAATAATAGAATCGGTCGGGTTTCCGGAGGGTTTTGTACGATTACAGCAGCTGTTTTTCTGGTTTTTAACAGGTGCAATCGATTGCAGCAGGATGCAAATCGATTGCACATGAAAAAAGGGCGAAAAACGTGATTTCTGGGGCCGTGCAATCGATTGCACACAGGTGTAAATCGATTGCACTCTGCTGTTCTTTTTCAAAAATTTGGTTTTTTAAAAGTTGCATAACTTTTTCGTCGTTTATCTGATTGGGCTGTTCTTTATATCAAACTGAAGCTAAAAATATGTTCTATTTAATGGTGATGAAAAATATTATTTTTAGTCGGCTTTTAACCGACTTTTCCGATAATCCGTAAATTGAATTATTTGGATAAATGTGTATGTTGTTATACGATTGATGTGAATATATGTGATGAAATGTTGTGCTTGATTGATACACATTGGTGATGGATGTAGGATATTTGAATGGTTGTTTTGTCGACTTTTGTAGTTATAATTGTGTGTAATTGGTGTGTATCATGTAATGTACCTTGAATATGAATATCGTATGACTTGTATGATGTTATATGATGTGAATGCATGTGATGACATGTGTGGTAATGAATGGTGGCCGAGAGGCAAATGAATGTGATATGTTGTAATTGGTTTTATATGCATGTTTATGATTACATGTATGTGTGAAAATGAATTGCTTACGTGAAGTTCAATGTATGCTAATTGGTGGCCGTATGGCAAGGAATTGCATTGTTGGATTGATTTCTAATGCATGAATAAAGATGGTGAAATAATTCACATTGATGAATTGTATGTGATTGTAAGAGATGAATGCTTGACAATGTTTGTATACATGTATGCATTATAAGAATGTCTTGAGTCATTTTGTATGTGAAGCATAATGATGTACATTCTTGTGTTGAGTGATTCTAATGAGAATCCGTTGTAATGTCGTGTGCCTATGTGAGGTGTGAGCGATGATTACAAAAGATTGTGTGCCTATGTGAGGTGTGAGCAATCGGATTGTGTGCCCAGGTGGGGTGTGAGCAATCGGATCGTGTGCCCGCATGTGGGGTGTGAGCGATCGGGTCGTGTGCCCAGGTGGGGTGTGAGCGATCCATAAACATTGTGTGCCCATGTGGGGTGTGAGCAATGGGTGAACATCGTAAGCCCGACGGGGAGTTACATTGGTAACGAGCGATGGTTCCAGCAGAGTTCTTGAGTGAACTTGAGATGATTGAGTCGGTACCCGCATTGCATTTGCATAGAGTCGTGAGTCGGTCTCTATGATTTGCATTTCTCATCTTTAAATGATGCATTGGTGTATAAACATAAATGTGTATGTTTATGTGGAATGATAAGAATTGTGAAGGTATGCATGATTAATAAGCAATTGGGAATGGAGTAATTATGTGATTGAGCTGGTGATAGCATTTGTGAATTGATGTGTATTCGGGTAAAATGCACTGAATTATGAATGATATGTTTGTGTATAAACATATGCGTTATGTGTGAATATGTGATTATGTGAATATAATCGTTATATGCTATGTGGTTGGATTGTTAGGAATATGTTATGTATTGGTGGCATGCTATATGTGTTAGTATGTGATGTATGCGGTGAGAAATCTTATATATGTGAATTTATTTGTGTTGTGGCATATTATTATGCAATCTGGTTATGGTTGTTATTTCTCACCCTTCTGCTGGAATATGCTTTTTATGGCATAGTGCAGATTGTTAGCTTTAGAGGCGTGGAGGCAAGCGGAAGAGTTAGATCTTCGTTTGCTTAGGTCTTGGTGTCTGCTCTGATACGTAGCACGGGAGTCGGGGAACGACTATGTTATTTATGTATATATATTTGTAGTATATACTTTGTATGAATATTTTGATGTACAAAACAGTTTATTTTGTAAAACAAGTCGGTTATGGATCTTTCCGCTTTATTCCATAATTGACATTTCCTTTTTTATGAAAAAAGTTTCCCCTTTGAGGGTACTCTATTTTATGCTATGTATCAAATTTATGAGCAGGGATGATGTTTTGTTTATTTATATGTGACATCCTTGTTTCTGTCAGAAAAAATAAATTTTTAGTTACTCTGATTTTATTTATGTATTATTTATTCGCGATGGGAATTGGGGTGTTACAGTTTCCATTCGAAGTGATCACGGAGGAGAATTCTAAAATCACCTATTTGAGAAATTTTGTGACAAACATGGTATTGAGCTTAAATTTTCTGCTCTTAGAACACCACAACAAAATGGTGTTGTGGAACGTAAAAATAGAATTTTAGAGGAGTTAGCGAGAACTATGCTCAACGAAGATAATATGCTTAAGTACTTTTGGGAGAACGCCATTAACACGACATGTTATATCATGAATAAGGTACTCATACGTCCTATTCTAGACAAGACCCCTTATGAGCTACTTAGAGGTAGAAAACCAAGTGTTTCTCACTTACATGTCTTTGGATGCACATGTTATATCTTGAATAATGGTAGGTGTCGCAGTGAGAATCGGATATCAAGCTATTAATTTAACTTGAATCGGAAATCATAATTCACCACCGAACTTTGATTTATCCAAAGGAAAGGGTAAAGGTCGAAAACCCTAAGTGCGCTATGTAGGAACACAGCTAAGAGATCAAAGGTTAGGGGGTTGGTTATACCTAGGGAAAGTGTTAGCACCCTAAGTATCTGTAGTACTCTACATGAACTTCTTGTTAGTGTTTGTGTTATTTATTATTGTTTGCTTGCTAATGAGTTGTGCTAAGGGAAAGACCTAGAGGTTAGTTTCTAAGTATGCTCGCTAAGATATCGCATCTCGTGCCTACGTATCCTGACGGGAATGGAATCAGAGCATTCGTAATTCTCCTCAATGAGGGTGAGGAACTCTTGACTGTGGTCAAGGTTCCAAGGGAAGGTAAGTATCTATGGCAAGACACTTACATAGAGTACGACGACTCTAAACTTAAGGCTAAGTTAAACGGGAAAGATGAGTAAGTTTCCATGGCAGAACACGTACAAATAGTGCAGTGACTCTAATCTTAAGGCTAGGATAAAAGGGAAGGAAAGTCTCGATCGCACGACGGCGTGAGATAAGGGAATTAGTTAGGCTAAGCTGTCATAAATATGACATGGCAGTCAACAAAGGGAATTCTTTCCTTTGGAGTTCTATTAAAGGGAAAATGCTAACCTAATACAACAGTTTATCAAAGATACAATCATATTAAGAACATAAGAAAACATGGCATATCAGAATCGTCAAAGATTCGCATCACCTCTTCACATTAACAGACTAGTAATCAAAGTTAACATCACAGTTAATTAAGATTAAGAAAAAAACTTAAGTAATCAATTAGAAAAAAAATTCTTAATAAAATAAAGAAATTCAACTAATCACGTGAACATCCAACTAAGAATTTAATTAAATCTAAAAATCTATATCATGAAAAATAAAATACAAAACAAAAAAAAAAGAGATGGAGGTAAATTAAGAGGGATTTTTTTGTTAGAAAACATATTCATGGGCTTCAGCCCACAAGCCAAAAAGATGCGATAAACAAAAAGGTAGTGGGCCGATGCCCCAACAACCCGCCCAACACAACAACAACCTTGTAAAAGCAAAGGAAAAAAAAAATGAGGAACCATTTAGCCCTCTATCTCTCGTTCTCTTCGTTCTTTTTCCCCCTTCATCCTCTTCGCACGCCACTCTTCATTCTCGTCTCCTTTCTGTTTCTTTTTCATCATAAAACCACATCACCTGGTCCATTCCTCCATCGAATCACACAACCTTAACCGAAATACCAATCAATCCCCAAATTGAAATAGAAATCACACAACCCTCTCTTTCAATTACGAAATCACGCTCAAAATCCGCAAATCCACAAACATTATCAACAATAATAATCAAGCAATTCAAGAGTAAGGAATGAGAGGCTATCCCAAACACAGTCAAGTGCGGCGAATTCGTAATGGAGGTGCGTGAAGATTTGAAGAAACGATCTGCGTGTGAGGCGTTGTTGCTGTTGTTTTTGGTGCGTGATGTTATGCGTCTACTACTGCTTCTCTTCCTTCTCAGTTTTTATTTCTCTTTCTTATTGTTGTGTATGATGCTCTGTTTGGGAGTTCTGTGAATGTGTGTAATGTTTTGTGGTAATGCTTCCGCCCCCGGTTGTCTCTACGTATTTATGAATTCTTTTTGTGAAATTTTCCTCTGCAATGTATGCGTGTGGTTTGTTTTCTCTGAATCGTGTGTTGGTTTTTTCTGGTATGAATTCTCTTTGATGTGAAATTGTATGTTACAGTTGTGAATTCTTCTGGGTGTGAAAGGCTGTTATGTATGTGATTGCTGATACTTGTGTGTGATTTCTGATACTGTGAATTTTTGTGGCTGTGAACTGGTGTATATATGACTTGTTTTGGAGAAGTGTAATGTATGTGATATTTCTCCTCTTGTAAACTCTGCTCCCTCTGCAGTGTGTATGTCCCTTCTTATAGGCCTGTGAATTAATTACGGTTTGAATGTGTCGGTTTCACTTTTGGAAAGGAAAAATGATGGTTGTGATTTTCTTGTCCTGATTCCATGATGTTGTGATACAATTGTTTCCTTTTTGACACGAGCATGTTCGAACACGTCTCAGTTTCTTTCCTTATTCGACTCAGCATGTCGTGTACTATTTTAGAAAGGATTGATAATGGTGATGTTATTTGAAAAACATCCCTTTATTCTTGGACTTTTATTAATGGATGAAATCTGAATTTAATTTTGAAATAACATGTGCTGCAATGCTTTGATCTACCAGGTTTTTGGAATTTGGCAAGTGGAACATTTTTCTCGGACAAGCAGCAAGATATTGAGAAACATCCTCAGCCTTTATTGTTCCAGGATCACAAAAGCTGGTCAACCTCTTTCATGATCTTTTGTAACTGCTTGTAAATATAGCATTGTAATTCTTGGAATGAATCTTGGCATCTCAAATACTATGCTTAATTCCTGAAATTAATTTGAACTAGATGGCCTTTGTCTACTGGTATTCATGGCACCACTCTTGTGATTAATTTTTGAATCTTGGTACCTTTATGCTTTTGTGACGTGACCTGAATGTGATCGTTTGAGCTTTATTGTGAGATTGTCAACTGGAAAAGTGTGCTCTTGGCATTTCTTGTTTTCAAATCTCCATAATCACTTTGAGTTAAAAAAACAGTGTCTATGAGACAAAGACTCGAAGAATTACGGAAAGGGCTTGTCTAGGATCCTGCTCATTTAATATCAACAGTTGCAATTGCATGATTTCGGAATGTTGAGCGATGAAACATATACACAAGAAGATAGCCACTATATAGAGTTTAATATTCTTATCCATTTGATTCTCATGAACAATCAAAGAAAAAAATCCAAATGATTCCTCTGATAATAAAAGTTAACCATTTTAGTTTTGCTCAGATTCAGATATGATATTCCCCAATCCAACAGTAAAATGAGATGTTAATAATACCACAACAAATTGAGGTAATTCGGCATTTTCTATGGCTCATGACATATCATAAAATTTGAATTTAGTTCTTGACACAAATGAGCTTTGAACACTTCTTGATAGTATCTTGGAACATGGCCTTGATTGAATTAAATTCATGGACCATTTGTAACAATCTTCAAATTAAACCATAATTCCACTCCTCCATCCACGAACAACTCGTATTACAAGAAATAAGTAAATGAGAGAAATGATGTCTTGAACATAATGAATCCGTTGAACGAGTTCTTGAGGAAAGAAGCCTGCCCTGCAACCCTAATTTGTGCTCTGAGAAATTCTGAGGAAAATGAACAATAAAAAACCCTAGTTCCTTTTGAATCAGAATCCATTGGTCACGCCCTGAAATGCTTGACTACACGAATCTACACTTGAAATTACTGCACCTGCACAAACTGGTTAGTCATGATAAACACGCACACAAGACCCTATGACCTAAAGATGTAATGCAAGATGATGGATAAGGAAGTGGGATCTTAGGGTTAAAAATTAGGGTGTGACAGATGCCCCTATTTAAGTTTCTTTTATCCGGAGATATGTAGATTAAAATCTTCGTCTCGACGAGATGAGGGAGACTTAAATACAAACATGCACAATTTTTATCCCTAAGATGCCACAAGATGAACATGATATGACATGGAATGAAATGAATGCAAGATAGAGATCCTGTGGGGGAATTGTGCCACATGGGGAAAACTGCTACAGTCATCAGAGGTTTTGTCAGAAATGCATTGAACAAAACTCTGGGAAAGTATAGCAACAAACATTGAAGACATTCAGGAGAGCATCGAATGAACTTTAGAGCACACCAGAGACATTCGGAAAAGCATCAAATAAACTCCGTAACACCATCAGAGATTTTCGCAAAAGCATCGAATAAACTTCGTAACAACATCAGAGATATTCGGAAAAGCATCGAATAAACTCCGGAACACATCCAGAAAAGCATTGGATGGAAAATGGAAACAGACTTGAAAATATTCAACAGCTGTTAACCATAACCAGAAATAAATTAAAAACATCTTGAAGAGCATTAGATGAAGACAACGATTCTGAAGATACATCTGAAACATTTAGAAAAGCATTAAATGTACGGGAAAAGGTTTTGAAGACATATCTGGAAGAACATAAGATAAGCAATAACATATCTGGAAGAACATCAGATAAACAAGGTCATATCCAAAATAGCATCAGATAGACACAAAGAGTGCTCTGGAAAAACATCAGAAGCAAAGATACATATCCGGAAGAACATTGGATAAGAAAGGTCATATCTGAAAGAGCATCAGATAGACACAAAGGGGCTCTGGAAAAGCATCATGAGCAGACACATCTGGGAAAACATCAGATGGTAAAAGCAATGTCATTCCGAAAAAGCATCAGAATAAACAAAGCGAAATATCTAAAAAAAACATCAAATAACAAAGACTCAATCTGGAAGAACATCTGAAAGAGAGACACATCCGGAAGAGTATCAGATGGTAAAAGTAATGTCATTCTGGAAAAGCATCAGAATAAACAAAGTGAATATATGGAAAAACATCAGATAAATTCTGGAAGAGCATCAGAACAAAAGACTCAATCTGGAAAAACATCAGAGAGAGAAATATATCCGGTAGAACTTCGGATAGATTCCGGAAAAGCATCAGAATCACAATGGAAATATCTGGGAAAACATTAGATAAGTTCTGGAAGAACAACAGAATAGAGGACTCAATCTGATAAAACAAACTCAGAGAGAAACATATCCGAAAAAACATCGGATAGATTCTGGAAAAGCATCAGATCAATATGAATATCTAGAAAAACATCATATAGGTTTTTGAAGAACATCAGAACAAAGGACTCAATCTGGGAGAACATCAGATAAGTAGAAAGGAGTTTCTGGAAAAACATCAGAAACAAAGTCGTATCTGGAAGAACATCAGATAAACACAAAAGGATTCTGGAAGAACATCAAAACAAATATACATATCTGGAAGAGAATCAGATAGATACGACAATATCTGTTGGAGAGGTGCCAAGTGAGTTGGACTTTGACCACAAGGTAAGACGTGGATAACAACACGACCTATGGAGAATGCAAATGAGTGCAAATGAGGATGACACTTTTGCCATGCATGTGTATATGAATTTAAGTTATGATCAAATGCAAATGCAGATGTAGTGTAGATGTCAACGACATGGCTCGACTCTTTTGTGGAGAAGACGACACAGGAAGACTGATTCCTCAACATGGAAATCACTGCCATTCTGCTTTGGAACTAAAGATGCTACTAATACAACTCTGCCACACTGGTAAACTGTATCAAGTTGATGATCCCTGTAGGAAGGAGGAAGAGTTGCTTGGGTATTTTTCAAGAAATTGCCCCAGATTAGTTAACTATTATAGATAAACCGTTCAATGCTTCAGCTTGACTGATTCTATAAATAGTTGCTTTTACTGTGCTCTTGGAAAGCTTGCCCCATTCTGAGTCTTGAAGAATCTTCTGCATAAACCAATTCTAAGAAGTGTAATACCCTAATTTTTGCCCCTAAGACTCTTTACTTTTCTTGTGCATTCATACCACAAACAGGATCACACATTGGTTCCCTCTTCTATAGGATTGTGCCTTGCAGGGATCTTTGGGTTTGTATGTGTGTTAGTTGTTATATCGTTTAATTTGTTTATGTTTGCTAACCATTAATTAAAATCCAAAAATATTTTGTTTCCTTTCACTAACATTTTCAGGGGAAGAACAGGTTAAAAATACCCAAAAAATCAGTCCCGCAGCTCGAATGAATTCCATCTGAACAAAGTCAAAGTTGATCCGCAATTAATTCAAAAAATTATCTGATCAAGAGTTTCCAAGTTTTAATTGATTATTATTCAAGAGACTCCGAGGTTCATGTGTTTATTTCCATGCCTTCTTTAACGAGCAAAAGAATCGAGCCGAACCACAGCAGTGTGCTAAAAAGACATTTTTTTCAAAATTTACACTAAGTAACCGGTTACCTTGTGGTGAGTAACCGGTTACCCTCGTGAAATTTTGAAAAATGGCAGCAAATTCAAATTTTCAGAAATTGGCACCAATTTTCATTATTTTGGAATATTCCATCTCAGTTTTATTCCCTACATCATCAATATTAATTCTTATCATACACCTCCACTAATCACCACTCTTTTAATTTCCCCCCAAATTTGAATTCCAATCCTAATTTTTTATCACCCAAGCCTAATTCCAAACCACCAAATTCCCAAGCCTAAACTCTATAAATAGAGGCTTCATTTCACTCATTTCACAAGCTTCTGATAGCCAAAAAATCTCTTGCAAATTCTCTCCCCAACTACCAAAATTCACCAAAAGCTCAATTTCTTCTTTCATAAGTTAGTAAGAATTCACATTGATTCTTACTAATTTAGAGCTAAACCTTCATCCATTCTTGTTTTTGTTCATAGATCAAGGCTTTGGAGTGTAGATCTTGCTGCAATTTGGAAGGATTTTCTGATTTGAAGTGGTAATTCACTTTCCAGCATTGTTAAAGCTTTATATTCATCATTCAAGATGTAGATCCCTGGTGTTGCTTGTTGTTGATCCTTTGGATCGTATATTGTTGTTTGATTGCAGATTTCTCTGTCTATTTTTACTTTAAAATTCGTGCAAATTCAATTCATGATCATAAGGTGTTTGAAAAATATTTTGAAAGAATATCATGCTGAATTTTGCACATTTTTTTGCTTCTGCTGCAGTGTTAACCGATTAACCAAACACATTGTAAACTGGTTAACCGATTAACACCCTGTTTTACGCAGAAATTCAAAATCTGCATTGGTTAACCGATTAACCAAATGTGTTAACCGATTAACCAGTGTCCAGAATGCAATTTTGGTTCTGTTTTGGGACTGTTTTGGTTCTTTTGCCATTTTCTTCCCTTTTCCTTTGTTCTTAGCCTTAGATCACATAATTGTGTGGTTTAATTTGGCTTCTTCTTCATCTAATTCTCTTTTATTTTGATCGATGAAAGTCAAAGATCTTGGAATTCCGTTGTTGAATTTCGATCAAGACTAGATCGTTACCATTTTTCTTTTCGTGCGGTATTGCTTTCAGATGACGATCTATATATCGTTCATCTAGCGTACATTAGCACAAAGAGCTATTGATCGCCCTCATTGTAGGGTAATTACTCCGTAAATTACTCGGCGATTGCTTAACATAGCGCAATTTCGTCCCGCATCGGAAACGATCAAGAATATTGATCATTTGTCTTACGGTTCAAAACTCATGAAACTTGTTGTTAGGAGGGTTTGGTCTTATCAATCCTCTAATGAGTTTCATCAACCTTGATCTAAATGCAATTATTCAATTGTTATTGTTCATTAACACTAACAACTAATCACTAACTTACTAACAATATTTTGTATTAATTTTGTTTATGTTTCCTTCTCGCTCCCTCTCTTTTATTTTTTTATGCTTCATTTCATATCATGTTTATGTTTCCGCAATTTTTCCTTTGTTCGTTGGACACATGTTTATGCTTATGCTTTTTTTTCTTTGTCCATTTGGACTCAAAAACATTAATAAAGGCTTAAACCATAAAAAACTTAATTCTCCTCATCTTGGACTATTGGTTACTATCCTATGCTTTGGAGTGATCTCTTTATGAATCTCTTTTGAAGTAATATTGGACTTATGGACCTAGAATTAGGACTTCTTATCCCTTTGCTTGGAGTATTGATTGAAGACTTGCCTTTATTTGGCCGTTTTGCTTAAGGATGGAATTTTTTTAATATTGCTTTGAAGTGGCTCCATTTTGGTTAGATCCTTCTTTTCCCTAGCTTTTATTTTATGCACTAGGATAGTCACTTCTTTTCCACCCCTTCTTTAATTTTCAAAACCTTCTCCCTTCTTAAAAAACTTTCTTGTTTTCAAACTTAAAACCACTTTCATAATAAAACCTTGACTTTTGTCAAGTGACTTTTAAAACTTGCTTTTCTTTAATAAATGTCAATCCATTTAACCATATTATGACCATTTCATGAAAACATAAAAAATATAAAAACTCATCAAACTCTTTTTGTGCTTTGTGCACTTTTTCTTTTTAAACTTTTTCATAAGTTTAGACATGATTCATTTCTTTAAGCGGTATTATTCGCTTAGAAATGACGATTTGTCTTTACACTTAAAATCAACCAAAACAAACAAATTTTTGTTCTTTGTACCACGAACTACGGGGTTTTGATCCTACATTGCACATCGTGGGTACGTAGGCATGAGGCGATAAGTCTCTCCAAACACAAAAATCTTAAAAAATAATTCTCTTCTCATCCCTCCCAATCTTTTTCAAGCAAACCATTTTCAGACAAAAAAGCGGTAGATATTTCAAAGGGCTCCTATAGAGTACTATAGACGTTTTGGGTTCTAACACCTTCCCATTGCGTAACCAACCCCTTACCCTTTATCTCTTTGTTCTTTTAGAACTATTTAGGTTTTGTTCTCTCTTTTTTTTTCCTTTCCCTTCGTGGATAAAATAAAAGTGTAGTGGGGACTCTTGCTTTATGAGTTAAGTTAATTAATAGCTTACACTCACGATTTTTACCGCTACAGAAAAGTGGCGACTCTGCTGGGGATAGATTGACCTCTTGCTGGTCCATCCCTTGAGGGGTTTAGCCTACTTTGATTTATTTATTGCTTTTTGTCTGATTTGTTTGTTATTTGTTTGTTCTGTTTGGGAATTCTTCTGTGTGGTGAGATAAGCCCAATACCCAGGCTTGAGTATACACCTAAGACTAGGGTGGAAAGTAGTGGGACCTACGCGCCGTCTTGGTACGTTTGGTGTTCACGAAATTCACATCCAAACGAGGTTTTCTTGGGAGATATTCTGACGTGCGTGTCTTGCGCATTTCGGGGTGTTGATCTAGAGAGCTGTCGACTCTGGCGACCATTCCTGAGGACTCAGTTGAGGCACTCCTCCCAAGAGGTAGTAATGGCAGACCAGAAATGGCAAACCCGTTATGCTTCTTGATCCGAGGACCCGAAGCTGGGAACTTTAGTACCTTTAACCCATCTTGGCCTTATTAGGACGTGGTGTGGTGGCTGTTCAGGTGCAGACTTGAATCAGTTGTTATGCAATACCACACTCAGATGAGACCCTCTTGAGAATATTATTGACTACCAAGAAAGTTGGGAAATTGATAATATCCGAGAGATGGGTTGTAGACTCTGGGAACTTCTTTAGAACCTTGTTCGGCAGGTGTTATACCCTTAGTACAAACCTTTGTGGTTGGTTCTTAACCTCGGCTCCATGATCGTGACTCAAACCCTTGAACCCGTGTGCTTTGTGTGATCTTGTTTGTGGTTACTGCATACACGCACTCATACATTCATGGACATTCTGTTTCAGACAATTTTCAAGGATTTTAGAGATTTTCCTTTTGCAAACATCACATAAAATATTCACTAAAATGAGATATTTATCAGTAGTTAAAAAAAAAAGTGTCATTTCTTTGTAAAGTTTGCAATTGCTTCATATTTTAAAGATCCTTGAAAGTTGAATGAAACGTTTGCATTTCTGCATTAGCATTCGCATCATTCTGCATTGTTTCTTGCCTTTTACAGGTGTCTTATTGTTTCCCTTTGGTCTTCATTAAGCCAAGATGTCGCACCAGTATAATACTCGGGCTAATTTGAAGAAGAAGATGGATCAGTTGCAACAAGAGAACCGCGACCTTCGTGAAGAAGTGATGACTCTGAAGGATGGTTTGGAAAGACTCACTGTTGTGATGGAAGCTCTGGTGGTTGTTCAGAATCATCCACCACCTCCTCCTCCTCCGCTTTCAACTCCTGTGCAAAGGACAGTCATTTCAGAGGTTGTCTCCATGCCCATCTCTGTGGTGCCTGCTAGTGTTCCTCAATACTCCATGCCTCCTGGTTTCCCCTGGGGCATACCTATTAATTTTGTTCCTAAGGGTTATCAACCACCACCACCTCTTGAAATTCCAGTTGTTCCGACTGTTCAACCTGTGATGACTGTGCCACCGCCTGTGGTTCATACTGTTCCTTTTGGTGAAGAACAGATCTTCCATACTGCTCCAAGTGAGAATGTCAGTGCGTATGATAGACTGAAAGAGATTCAGGACCAGTTTGCTGAAATGCAGAAAGAGATTAAAGCTCTGAGAGGTAAAGAGCTGTTTGGAAAGAATGCTCATGAGTTATGCTTGGTTCCTAATGTGAAGATCCCGCATAAGTTCAAAGTCCCTGACTTTGAAAAGTATAAGGGTAACTCTTGTCCGATGAGTCATTTGACTATGTATGCTTGTAAGACGTCGGCTCAAAAGGATAATGATCAGCTTCTCATTCACTACTTTCAAGATAGTTTGTTTGGTGCAACCTTGAAATGGTACATGGGACTTGACAGTACTCGAGTTCGTACTTTCGAAGATTTGGGGGAGGCGTTTGTGAAGCAGTATAAGTATAATATGGATATGGCTCCTGATCGTGACCAGCTTCGAGCAATGGCTCAGAAAGATAAGGAGACATTCAAAGAATACGCGCAGAGGTGGCGCGAGATTGCTGCTCAGATCAACCCTCCTTTGGAAGAAAAGGAGATGACTAAGATTTTTCTGAAAACTCTGAGTCTTTTCTACTATGAACGTATAATTGCTAGTGCCCCAAGTGATTTCACTGAGATGGTTAATATGGGGATGAGATTGGAAGAGGGTGTCCGTGAGGGACGTTTGTCAAAAGATGATAATTCTGCTGGTAATTCCAAGAAGTATGGTGGAGGATTTGCCAAGAAGAAAGAGGGTGAGACTCATGCTATTTCCCATGGAGGACGCAAAAAGAGTTACAGTAAGAATAATCAGTGTCAGCAACATGTTGCATCTGTCACTCCTGTTATCAGTTCAGCTCCTGTTGTTCAGGCAGCTCTTGTGCAGCAACTGTAACACCCCATTTCTACCCGATAATTCTATTAAAATCAGAGTTATAAAATTTTCAACATAAAACGGGATATCACATTTTCAACTTTAACATCAATCACATAATAGTTAATCATGAAAGATACATAACAATCCAAGGGAACATAAACCAACAAATAGTCTCCAAAAATATTCAACTTATCAAATGCAACGCAGCGGATTCATAATCATCGTAGTAGCATCTTTATCCAACATAAAACAACTTTAAATTAAACAACAAAGTATTTTTCGGCAATTTCACTAAAAATTCAGCATGTAAACAAAAAAACAAAAGACATGCGTCATCCCCCCGAGTGCTACGTATCAGAGCGACAACCACCGACTCGAACTAAGGTAACCGGCTACTCCTCTTGATTACCTGCACGTTACCAACATAGGGACAACATTCAAACAGAAGGGGTGAGATATCGAATTTTATAAACGGAGTATGATAAATAATACATAGGTAGGAATCATACAAATATCACCACTTCGCATCAACAACGACACAACAATCAACGACAACTTGAAAATTGCAACTTAATGCGACTCGACTATGTTATGCATGTGGTACCATATGGAGTAAAACTCCCAACTTAAAACTGCCAGTTTATCGAGGCATCAAGGCATAAGCCTTCAACTTTCAACTTTCAACTTGTGCCAATCCAGGCCAACGTGGTGTGAGCAATGGCTCCGACATAAAATGCAATGTATGCTTTATGACATGCACAACTCATCAAAATAGACAACTCAACAACATCCACAACATAATCAACTTGAAACAACATAACAACTTATACAACGTTGGCTATCAAGCCTACAACTTAAAACTCATCCGTATACCGGAACGAAACAATACAACTCAGCTGTACCTGAAAATCAACTTTTCTGACATAATTTCAACAAAACAAATCATCGAAAATCATTTACTAAACTACCCGACATACCACGTCAATTTTCGTTAAATTCTGAGCAACTAATTTTTCCGCCTAAATCGACTAAACCGACTAAAACTGTACTGTTTTCACTTCTACGATTAATACGACTTATGGAAAAATTCTGTTTTCTGCCATTAAAATAAATTCCAAGCTTCTGTCATGAATTTTTATTAATCCAGTTTCTGTCAAAAATTATGTTCAGTTTCTGTCAAAAATCTTTTACTGCTACTCGTTTCATGTTTCTGTCAACAACTTGATAACCCATCCTACTCTACTATTCATACTAATAAGGATTTTCCTACTAAACTTCAATTAATAATCTATCATTAATTCATCTAAATAAATATACACATTAACCAGAATACATTTATTTTTATTAAGACTAATGTTTATAGAAAACAAAATGCCAACTCCCTTAAATCATGGGTGGCCTGCGCCACCCTTGCTATAGAAAAAGAGTGGCTTGTGCCACATACCCTTAGGTGGCTTGCGCCACATTCATAGTGGTGGCTGGCGCCACACATATTGGGTGGTGGCTGGGCCCACCCTGGGTATACCACTCCTCATATTTTTTTTCTTAGCAACAACTTTAACGACCCTCACCATCCAGTTCCTCAACTTTCTTTCCTCCATGACCAATACAATTATCAGCTCGCAGAATCACCCATTAAAACATTTTACCACACAGTCAATTACATGAAGAATAACGAATCATCAAGACCATTCAACACATTCACAGGAAACAGTGATTCCATAGAATCTTATCAACGCAAAACAACACAACGGTAAAAACTATATAATCCAGTCCTACTTATCAATCATCATAACCTGAGTATAACAGTCGAACCCCACCCTTACCTTGGATTGAAGGCAGCTCGACAATCGATCGGATTCCGGGAATATGGCACCGGTAGGGGTTTCTCTCGTTCTCAACTTCTCACGTTCTTCCTCTTCTTCTCTAACTGATACATACCTAACTTCCTCTTCTCATATTATTTGTCTTTATCATATAATATTATTATTCTACTAATATTACTAATGGGCCTAACAACATACACCCCTCTATTACTAATTCCGACACGAATCCAAGCCCACGAAACCAACATATTCCAACAACGATAATGTTACTACTAATATTATTCCACGACTTTCCGACTTAATATTCCGACTTAATTTACCACAACACAAAATCGACCGAATAATCACAAACAAATAATTATATATTCAATTAAATAAATAATTAAATATTTGGGCATTACAACTCTCCCCCACTTAGAATATTTTCGTCCTCGAAAATTTACCTGATTCAAACAGCTCGGGATAGGAGTCTCGCATATTTCTCTCCAATTCCCACGTCATGCTTTCTCCAGTGGCTCCCAACCAGACAACTTTCACCAACGCGATCTCTTTCCCTCGCAAAGTCTTCATTTCACGATCCGCGATTCGTACAGGCTTCGTCTCCACCGTGAGATTATCCCGTACTTGCACATCATCCATATTAACCACATGAGATGGATCTGAAATGTACTTCCGAAGTCGCGACACATGGAACACATCATGCAAATTCGAAAGATTTGGCGGTAATTCCACTCGATAAGCAACTTTCCCAACTCTGTCCAAAATCTGATACGGACCGATAAAACGAGGAGTGGGCTTCTTAGACTTCAAAGCTCTCCCAACACCAGTCACAGGCGTGACTCTCAAAAACACATGATCACCCGCTTGGAATTCCAAATCCTTCTTACGCTTGTCATGGTAACTTTTCTGTCTACTTTGAGAAGCTTTCATTTTCTCTCGAATCAACTTCACTTTCTCGGTAGTTTCTCGAACTAACTCCGGTCCAAGTACTACACTTTCACCAAATTCATGCCAACACAACGGAGTTCTATACCTCCGACCATACAGCGCTTCAAAAGGTGCCATTTCGATACTAGAATGGTGACTATTATTATAAGTGAACTCGATCAACGGAAGATAAGTATCCCACGAACCTCCCTGCTCAAGAACACAAGCTCTCAACAAATCCTCCAACGATTGAATAATCCTCTCAGTTTGACCATCTGTCTGAGGATGATACGCCGAACTTAACCTCAATTTAGAACCCAACGCTTCTTGTAGACTCTTCCAAAACTCCGACGTAAACCTCAGATCTCTATCCGACACGATACACAAAGGAACACCATGCAACTTCACAATTACATGGATATAAATCTCTGCCAACTTCGCAATTGGATATGTGATGTTAATAGGTATAAAATGAGCCGACTTCGTAAGCCTATCAACAATCACCCAAATTGAATCATGTCCTCTTGAAGTAATAGGCAACCCTGTCACGAAGTCCATAGAAATGTTATCCCATTTCCACTCCGGAACTTCTAACGGTTGCATCAACCCCGCAGGCTTCTGGTGTTCGATTTTCTACTTCTGACAAGTCAAACACACATATATAAATCGTGCCACATCTTCTTTCATTCCGGACCACCAAAATATTTTCTTCAAGTCTTGATACATTTTAGTGACTCCCGGATGAATACTCAGGTTACTCCTTTGATCCTTCTCAAGAATCCTCTTTTTCATGTCTGCATCATCAGGAATACAAATTCGATCATGCAGTCTCAACACACCTCGTGCATCCATCTTAAAGTCACTCTTCTCCGATTGACCGCAACTACTCATGATGTCTACTAGTTTCACATCCAGCTTCTGAGCCTCTCGAATACTGTCCAGAAAATCATTGTTAATCTTTAGCATACCCAACATAACACTCTGCGGTGTCACTTCACAAACCAAACTCATATCACGAAACTGCTCAATTAATTCCAACTCCTTAATCATCATTGCTGACATATGCAAGGTCTTTCGACTTAAAGCATCGGCCACAACATTAGCTTTGCCTGGATGGTAGTTCAAACCGAAATCATAATCTTTCAGCAATTCTAACCACCTTCGCTGTCTCATATTCAGCTCCTTCTGATCAAACAAGTACTTTAGGCTCTTATGGTCACTATAAACCTCGAATCTAGAACCATAAAGGTAATGCCTCCAAATCTTCAGCACAAAAACCACTGCAGTAAGTTCCAGATCATGCGTAGGATAGTTCTTTTCATGAGTCCTCAACTGCCGCGACGCATAAGCAATCACCTTATTGTTCTGCATAAGCACACCTCCTAAACCCCTCAATGAAGCATCACAATAAACCACAAACGGTTCTCCTGGATTTGGTAATGTCAACACCGGAGCTGACGTCAACCTCTTCTTCAATTCTGTAAAACTTTCTTCGCACTGAACATCCCACACAAAAGCTTTACTTTTACAAGTCAATCTAGTTAACAGAAGTGCCAACTTAGAAAATCCTTCGATAAACCTCCTATAATAACCAGCTAGTCCCAGAAAGCTTCAAATCTCAGTAGCCGACCTTGGAGTTTCCCATTGCAACACAGCATCTACCTTGGAAGGATCCATGGCGATACCACTACCTGAAATCACATGACCAAGAAAACTGACTTCCTTCAACCAAAACTCGCACTTGGACAGCTTCGCATACAACTTCTTGTCTTTCAAAACTTCCAACACTGTTCTCAAATGTTCCTTATGCTCTTCTTCTGACTTAGAATAAATCATAATATCATCAATGAATACAACCACAAAACGGTCCAGATAAGTATGAAAAATGCGGTTCATGTATTCCATGAATACTCACGGCGCATTGGTAACACCGAAAGGCATCATTGAATACTCATAATGTCCATACCGTGTTCTGAACACCGTCTTCTGAATATCCTCATCCTTCACTTTAATCTGATGATAACCCGATCTTAAATCAATCTTGCTAAACACACGAGCACCCACCAACTGATCCATCAAATCATCTATTCTCGAAAGTGGATACTTTTTCTTAATTGTTACTTTATTCAGCTGTCTATAATCAACACAAAGTCTCATGCTTCCATCTTTCTTCTTTACTAACAACACTGGAGCTCCCCACGACGATACACTTGGTCTTATAAACTTCTTCTCAAGTAATTCCTCCAACTGTTTCTTTAATTCAGACAACTCGGATGCCAAAATTCTATACGGTGCCATCGAAACAGGTCTGGTACCAGGTACAAGATCAATTGCAAATTCAACCTCTCTCTCCGGCGGTACATCAGGAATTTCACCAGGGAAAACTTCAGGAAATTCACTCACCACTTGCAATTCCTCAATCTTAGCATTGCTCTCAATAGATAACGTTGCCATCAACGAAAACATCTGACCTTCTTCTCTCATCAATTGCTACAACTCTCTGAAAGATAACAACCCAACTCCTTCCTCTTATGGAGTAGAAAACCTCACTGATTTGCGATAACAATTTATATAAATGTAGTTATACTCTAACCAGTTCATACCTAGGATTACATCCATCCCGGTCAGCGGCAAACATATCAAATCAACATAAAAGTCTTTATCGAAGATCGATAAAGGACACCTTAAACACACAAGAGAAGTAGTCACCGATCCCTTAGCCGGAATCTCGACGATTAATTCTCCATTCATAGCAGATAACTTAAGACCCAATCTTTGAACACAATCAGCAGAAACAAAACAATGTGTAGCACCAGTATCAATAATAGTAATTAAAGGAGTACTATTAATGAAACATGTACCTCTGATAAGTCTGTCCTCGTTAGCTGTCTGAGTTCCTGCTAACGCGAACACTTTCCCAGTCTGAGCTTTCTTTGGCTTCTGGCACTGACTACCAATATGCCCCTCTTCACCATAATTAAAACAGATCATCTCCTTGTGCTTGCAATCAGATATTGCTTGTCCAATCTTACCACATCGGAAACATCTCTTCACCTCAGCAGTACACACATTACTCTTATGACTAGACTTCCCACATTTGAAACAAGTTATGTCAGCAGGAACATCTCCCCCACTAGTCCTCTTGCCCTCAGTCGCTCTCTGTTTACCTTTTCCAGCTGGAGCATCATAAGGCTTACCACGGTTCTGTTGTTGCTTGCCTCTTCTATCACTAACGATCTTGTAGTGAGCATTGTTGTCCTCTTCATAAATTCTACAACTATCAACCAAATCAGAAAAGACACGGATCTTCTGATACCCAACAGCTTTCTTGATCTCAGAGCGCAACCCGCTCTCAAACTTGATGCATTTAGAAAACTCAGCATCATCCCCGATATAGTACGGATAAAACTTAGCCAACTCAACAAACTTCGCAACATAATCGGTAACCGACATAGTTCATTGCTTCAGCTTAAGAAACTCAATCTGCTTCTTACCCCGAACATCCTCTGGGTAATACTTCCTCAGAAACTCCCTTCGGAACACATCCCAAGTGATAACTTCACCTGTAGTTTCCAGCCTCTGACGAGTCTCTAGCCACTAGTCATCAGCTTCGACTGCTAGCATATGAGTCCCATAACGAACCTTCTGCGTTGGAGTACAGTCCATCACACAGAAGATCCTTTCCATCTCTTTCAACCAATCCAATGCTCCATCAGGGTCATACTTGCCCTTGAAGGTAGGCGGATTCTCCCTCTGAAAAGTCGCCAGACTACGAGATCCATCATTCTCGCCAGCGTTCGGTAAATTCTGCACAGCCTGAGCCATTGCTTGCATTGCAGCAGCCATTGCAGCATCGTTCCTTCCAGCCATCTCAACTTATCACTACAACACAAACAAAAGTTAGAACCAAATAACAATACTCGATTGTTAAACAACTACGACTCGACACTTGGCCGGACGGACCGACCTGCTCTGATACCACTAATGTAACACCCCATTTTCTACCCGATAATTCTATTAAAATCAGAGTTAAAAAATTTCAACATAAAACGGGATATCACATTTTCAACTTTAACATCAATCACATAATAGTTAATCATGAAAGATACATAACAATCCAAGGGAACATAAATCAACAAATAGTCTCCAAAAATATTCAACTTATCAAATGCAACGCAGCAGATTCATAATCATCGTAGTAGCATCTTTATCCAATATAAAACAACTTTAAATTAAACAACAAAGTATTTTTCGGCAATTTCACTAAAAATTCAGCATGTAAACAAAAAAACAAAAGACATGCGTCATCCCCCCGAGTGCTACGTATCAGAGCGACAACCACCGACTCGAACTAAGATAACCGGCTACTCCTCTTGATTACCTGCACGTTGCCAACATAGGGACAACATTCAAACAGAAGGGGTGAGATATCAAATTTTATAAACGGAGTATGATAAATAATACATAGGTAGGAATCATACAAATATCACCACTTCACATCAACAACGACACAACAATCAACGACAACTTGAAAATTACAACTTAATGCGACTCAACTATGTTATGTATGTGGTACCATTTGGAGTAAAACTCCCAACTTAAAACTGCCAGTTTATCGAGGCATCAATGCATAAGCCTTCAACTTTCAACTTTCAACTTGTGCCAATCCAGGCCAACGTGGTGTGAGCAACGACTCCGACATAAAATGCAATGTATGCTTTATGACATGCACAACTCATCAACATAGACAACTCAATAACATCCACAACATAATCAACTTGAAACAACATAACAACTTATACAACGTTGGCTATCAAGCCTACAACTTAAAACACGTCTGTATACCGGAACGAAACAATACAACTCAGCTGTACCTGAAAATCAACTTTTCCGACATAATTTCAACAAAACAAATCAACAAAAATCATTTACTAAACTACCCGACATACCACGTCAATTTTCGTTAAATTCCGAGCAACTAATTTTTCCGCCTAAATCGACTAAACCGACTAAAACTGTACTGTTTTCACTTCTGCGATTAATACGACTAATGGAAAAATTCTGTTTTCTGCCATTAAAATAAATTCCAAGCTTCTGTCATGAATTTTTATTAATCCAGTTTCTGTCAAAAATTATGTTCAGTTTCTGTCAAAAATCTTTTACTGCTACTCGTTTCATGTTTTTGTCAACAACTTGATAACCCATCCTACTCTGCTATTCATACTAATAAGGATTTTCCTACTAACCTTCAATTAATAATCTGTCATTAATTCATCTAAATAAATATATACATTAACCAGAACACATTTATTTTTCTTAAGACTAATGTTTATAGAAAACAAAATGCCAACTCCCTTAAATCATGGGTGGCCTGCGCCACCCTTGCTATAGAAAAAGAGTGGCTTGCGCCACATACCCTTAGGTGGCTTGTGCCATATTCATAGTGGTGGCTGGCTCCACACATATTGGGTGGTGGTTGGGCCCACCCTGGGTATACCACTCATATTTTTTTTTCTTAGCAGCAACTTTAACGACCCTCACCATCAAGTTCCTCAACTTTCTTTCCTCCATGACCAATACAATTATCAGCTCGCAGAATCACCCATTAAAACATTTTACCATACAGTCAATTACACGAAGAATAACGAATCATCAAGACCATTCAACACATTCACAGGAAATAGTGATTCCATAGAATCTTATCAACGCAAAACAACACAACGGTAAAAACTATATAACCCAATCCTACTTATCAATCATCATAACCCGATTATAACAGTCGAACCCCACCCTTACCTTGGATTGAAGACAGCTCGACAATCGACCGGATTCCGGGAATTTGGCACCGGTAGGGGTTTCTCTCGTTCTCAACTTCTCATGATCTTCCTCTTTTTCTTTAACTGATACAAACCTAACTTCCTCTTCTCATATTATTTGTTTTTATCATATAATATTATTATTCTACTAATATTACTAATGGGCCTAACAACATACACCCCTCTATTACTAATTCCGACACGAATCCAAGCCCACGAAACCAACACATTCCAACAACGATAATGTTACTACTAATATTATTCCACGACTTTCCGACTTAATATTCCAACTTAATTTACCACAACACAAAATCGACCGAATAATCACAAACGAATATTTAAATATTCAATTAAATAAATAATTAAATATTTGGTCGTTACAGCAACAACGTTCTAATCAACAGAATAATCAGCGGGGCCGTTTTCAGAAAGATTTTGATCTGATTCCGATGACATATACAGATTTGCTTCCTTGCTTAATTCAGAAGAATCTTGTTCAGTCCTGGGCACCACCTGCTGTTCGAAAAGATTTGCCATGGTGGTATAAGCCCGAAGCTCATTGCGTTTTCCATCAGGGAGGAGCGGGACATGATACTGAGAACTGTTATCCATTGAAGATGGAAGTTCAAAGGTTGGCTAGGAATGGTATTTTGTCTTTCGAAGATTCCAACCCTAATGTTCAATCGAATCCGCTGCCTAATCATGGCAAGGCGTCTGTCAATATGGTTTATGGCTGTCCTGGTACATTCAAAATTTTTGATATCCGTTGGATCCGAAGATCTCTTATGGAAATGCATGCACTTTTGAGTGAATACCATGATATTGATCATGACTATGCATCTTGCTGTAGTTGTTCTGTGAATCCTCGTGGTTGTGTGATAGTGAAGAGGGACATTCAAAGGATGATGGACAAAAATTTGATTGAAGTCACTGCTAAAAGAGATGAATATCAGAATGAGGTAAATGTTATTGCACCATGCTTTAATATTCCTAAAAGAGTTGTTATCTCTTATGATAGTCAGAAGACCGCTGTTACGCCTTTGGTTATTCGGTTGCCCGACCGGGTACCCTGTGAATCTGACAAGGCTGTTCCGTATAAGTACAATGCTACCATGGTAGAAGATGGTAAGGAAGTTCCCATTCCTTCTTTGTCTTCTGTGGTAAGCATCGCTGATGTGAGTAAAGTGACCCGAAGTGGTCGTGTCTTCGCTCCTGAGCCTTCAAAGATTGTGGAGAATGTTATTGCTGGCAAGCAAACTCAAAATGAGACTAATGTCGATGCTTCTAGTCAGTCCAGTGGTTCGAAGGATTTTGACGATGAAGTATTGAAATTGATCAAGAAGAGTGAGTACAGTGTTGTAGATCAACTCTTGCATACCCCGTCCAAGATTTCAGTGTTGTCCTTACTGATGAATTCTGAAGTTCATAGGAAATCTTTGCAGAATGTAATGGAACAAGCATACGTTGAGCATGATGTGACTGTTAATCAGTTTGATGGAATTGTTGCCAACCTCACAGCATGTAATAATTTGAGTTTCTGTCATGAAGAGTTACCCAAGGAGGGGAGAAATCACAATTTGGCTTTACATATCTCCATGAACTGTCAAGAAGATACACTTTCCAATGTGTTGGTGATACTGGCTCTTCTTTGACTGTGTTGCCAAAATCTACTTTATCAAGGCTTTCTTACCAAGGTCCTCCCATGAGGTATAGTGGGGTTGTTCTTAAAGCTTTTGATGGATCTCGAAAAACTGTGATTGGAGAAGTTGATCTTCCGATCAAAATAGGACTGTGCTTCTTCCAGATTACTTTTCAAATAATGGATACTCATCCTACTTATAGTTGTCTGCTTGGCCGACCATGGATTTATGAGGCTGTGGCAGTGACTTCAACTCTTCATCAGAAATTGAAATTTGTTAAGAATGATAAGGTGGTAATTGTTGGAGGTGAACAAGCGATGCTGGTGAGCCACCTTTCATCCTTTTCGTATGTTGATGCTGATGAAAATGTTGGAACTCCGTTCCAAGCTCTTTCTGTTGATGACAAAGCTGTTAAGAAGAATGAGTTACCCATGTCTCTTTGAAAGATGCTCTGCATGTGTTAAAGATTGGTCGATCTGATGGTTGGGGCCGAGTCATTAATGTGGTTGATAACCTGGGTAAAACTAGTTTAGGCTTTACGCCTGGTACAGTCAGAAGATATTTGAAGCGTATTAATGAGGCCTTTCACAGCGCCGAATTCATCAACAAAGATCACTCTACTGCTGCCATCATTGAAGATGATGAAGAGGAAGAGCTTCCCAATTTTTGTGACACATGGACAAGTCTGCCAGAATTGGATAGCTGACGATGTTCCTACTGTTGTTCATATTTCAAAGTAATTTGTTTTTGTTTTCTTTCAAAAATCCTTTCACTCTGCCCAAGGTGAAAGTGAATTTGTGAGGGCTTTGTTTCAAATTTTATCATCATCAATAAAATGTTAGTTTGTTTATCCGTGTTATGTTTTCCCTTTCTGCTTTATTTCTGAAAAATGGTAACATAAAAAACCAAAAAATAATAATAATGTGATGATCACTTTTATCTGCATGGTACTTGCACTTCTTGTTCATATTCTAAAATCAAACATAAATCATTGTGTAGATTGATTGTTAAACCCATTGAAAACAATGACCCTATGCCCTCTCCCAACTTTGAGTTCCCTGTGTTTGGAGCTGAAGAAGAGGATATCGAAGATATTCCAGATGAAATTTCTCAGTTGCTTGAGCACGAGGAAAAATCCATTCAGCCTCATGAAGAGCCGATGGAATTGGTTAATTTGGGTTCAGATGATGATATAAAAGAAGTCAAGATTGGGGCACTGCTTCAGTCAGATGTTAAGAAGAGGATTGTGGAGCTTCTTAGAGAATATGTTGACATGTTTGCTTGGTCCTATCAAGACATGCCTGGGCTTGATACTGATATTGTGAAGCATAGATTGCCATTGAAGCCTGAATGTCCGCCTGTGAAGCAGAAATTGAGAAGAACTCATCCTGACATGGCTATGAAGATCAAAGAGGAGGTTCAAAAGTAGATTGATGCTGGTTTTCTTGTGACTTCTGAGTATCCTTAATGGGTGGCCAATATTGTGCCTGTTCCAAAGAAAGACGGAAAAGTCCGAATGTGCGTCGACTATAGAGATTTGAATAAAGCGAGTCCAAAAGATGATTTTCCATTGCCACACATTGACATGTTGGTAGATAATACTGCTAAATTCAGTATCTTTTCTTTTATGGATGGATTTTCCAGTTATAATCAAATAAATATGGCACCCGAGGATATGGAAAAAACAACATTCATTACACCCTGGGGAACATTCTGTTACAGAGTGATGCCCTTCGGTTTGAAAAATGTTGGTGCAACGTATCAGAGAGCTATGACCACTTTGTTCCATGATGTGATGCATAAAGAAATTGAGGTCTATGTGGATGATATGATTTGTAAGTCGAAGACTGAAGAAGATCATATTGAGTACTTACTGAAGTTGTTTCAGGATTTGAGAAAGTTTAAGCTCCGTTTGAATCCAAATAAGTGTACTTTTGGTGTCCGTTCTGGAAAATTGTTGGGCTTTATTGTCAGCCAAAAAGGCATTGAATTTGATCCTGGCAAAGTTAAAGCTATTCAGGAAATGCCTGCGCCCAAAACAGAAAAACAAGTACGAGGATTCTTGGGACGTTTGAATTACATCTCCCGATTTATATCCAATATGACTGCCACTTGTGCGCCGATCTTCAAGCTTCTTCGCAAAGATCAGGGTTGTGTCTGGATAGAGGATTGTCAGAAAGCTTTTGAAATAATTAAAGAGTATCTGCTTGAACCTCCGATTTTTTCTCCTCCTGTGGAAGGAAGACCTTTGATCATGTATTTGACTGTGCTAGAAGAGTCTATGGACTGTGTTCTAGGTCAACAAGATGAATCTGGTCGAAAAGAGTTTTCCATTTATTATTTGAGCAAGAAGTTCACCGATTGTGAGTCTCGGTACTCAATGCTTGAAAAGACATGTTGTGCTTTAGCATGGGCTGCCAAACGCCTCCGCCAATATATGTTGAATCATACAACTTGGTTGATATCCAAAATGGATCCAATCAAGTATATCTTTGAAAAGCCTGCGTTAACTGGGAGGATTGCTCGTTGGCAAATGTTGTTGTCAGAATATGATATCGAGTACCGAACTCAAAAAGTGATAAAAGGAAGTATTTTGGCTGACCATTTGGCACACCAGCCAATTGATGATTACCAACCTATCAGGTTGGATTTTCTTGATGAAGATGTGATGTATCTAAAAGTTAAAGATTGTGAAGAACCATTACTTGATGAAGGGCCTGAGCCTGGATCCCGTTGGGGTTTAATTTTATATGGAGCTGTTAATGAGTATGGCAATGGTATTGGGGCAATAATTGTTACTCCTCATGGTTCTCACATTCCTTTCACTGCAAGATTGATGTTCACTTGCATAAATAATGCGGCTGAGTATGAAGCGTGTATTATGGGCTTGGAAGAAGCCATTGATTTAAGAATCAAGATTCTTGATGTATACGGAGATTCAGACCTGGTGATTAATCAGATTAAAGGAGAATGGGAGACACGTCAACCTGATTTGATTCCTTATCGAGATTATGCAAGAAGGTTGTTAACTTTTTTCAATAAGGTTGAATTTCACCATGTACCCAGAGCAGCAAATCGAATGGCAGATGCCTTAGCAACTATATCCTCCATGATTGTGGTGAACCGGTGGAATGATGTGCCCAAAATCGATGTTATGCGGCTTGATAAGTCGGCTCATGTATTTGCGGTTGAAGAGGTTGTTGATGATAAACTGTGGTATTATGATATTAAATGCTTTCTTCAAAATCAATAGTACCCGCTTGGGGCATCCAAGAAAGATAAGAAGACTTTGAGAAGATTGACTGGTAGTTTCTTCTTGAATGATGATGTGCTGTATAAAAGAAATTATGACATGGTCTTGCTCAGATGCGTGGATAAACACGAAGCAGACATGTTGATGAAAGAAATTCATGAAGGATCTTTTGTACCCATGCAAATGGGCATGCAATGGCTAAGAAGATGTTAAGGGCAGGTTACTATTGGCTGACAATGGAATCTGAATGTTGTAAATTTGTGAAGAAGTGCCATAAGTGCCAGGTTTATGCTGACAAAATTCATGTGCCTCCAACTCCTCTCAATGTTATCTCCTCTCCATGGCCTTTCTCCATGTGGGGAATTGATATGATTGGAATGATTGAGCCTAAAGCGTCAAACGGACACCGTTTCATACTGGTGGTTATTGACCATTTTACCAAGTGGGTTGAAGCGGCATCATATGCCAATGTGACCAAACAAGTAGTGGTCCGGTTTATCAAGAACCAAATCATCTGTCGGTATGGTGTTCCGAGTAAGATTATCACTGATAATGGGTCTAGCCTGAATAACAAGATGATGAAGGAATTATGCTATGAGTTCAAGATTGAGCATCATAATTCTTCTCCTTACAGGCCTAAGATGAATGGGGCTGTTGAAGCTGCTAATAAGAATATTAAGAAGATTGTCCAGAAGATGGTTGTTACTTACAAGGATTAGCATGAGATGCTCCCTTTTGCTTTGCATGGGTATTGTACATTCATCCGCACTTCAACAGGGGCAACCCCTTTCTCTCTTGTTTATGGTATGGAAGCAGTGCTCCCGGTGGAAGTTGAAATCCCTTCTATGAGAGTTTTGATGGAAATTGAATTTTCTGAGGCTGAATGGTGTCAGAGTAGATATGATCAGTTGAATTTGATTAAGAGAAAAGAATGACGGCCTTGTGTCATGGCCAATTGTATCAATAGAGAATGAAGAAAGCTTCTGATAAGAAGGTTCGACCTCGTGTGTTCAGAGAAGGCGACCTCGTGCTCAAAAAGATCTCGACTTTTACCAATGATTCTAGGGGCAAGTGGACTCCTAATTATAAAGGCCCATATGTTGTCAAGAGAGCCTTCTCTGGCGGTGCATTACTTCTTACAACTACTTCGCCTAAAAAATAAAAGAACAGCTCGCTAAGTTGAAAACCCGAAAGGGCGGCTTAGGCAAAAATGAGCGTCTCGGTGGGCTGAAAACCCGAAAGGGCGGTCCAGGCAAAAATTAGAGACAAAAACAGAAATAATCGTCCCGGTAGACTGAAAACCCGAGAGGGCAATCTAGGCAAAAGTTAGGGATTATGGCAAGTAACTACATCTGGCTAGTACTGATCATTTGAAAGCAACATTGTCTATCAAGGATTCTGCTTCAATCATTCACATCTGAAGTTTTGAGCACAAGGGAATTCAAAGTTGTTAGGGAGAATAGTGGTCATTGTATTTCAATGTAACCTTTTCCATGTATTTACCATTTTTCAAACTTTGTAATGATCTATGGAGTTACACCATTTGCGGACTTCTGTTCTATTAATAAAATTTGGGCCTTTATCCCTTTGTTTGCAATTCTTATTTTGTTTCTGTTTGCAAAATTTCATTTATTGCTGATGATGATTTTTGAAACAAAATGCAAATAATTGATTAAATTTTTGAAAATCATAAAAACATTTCCCGTTGATTTATGAATGCAAAAAGGAACATTGACGGTTATTCCAAGACTGGTAGGATCATTATTTTCCTCAGCAGGGTTCATTCTCGCTCTTTTGGCAGAATTTATTGACAGCTCCCCGGTAGAGTTTGTCGATATTTCCCCAGTAAATTTTGTTGACTTTTCCTCGGCAGGGTTTTGTTTATATAACCAGTTGTTGACAAGATGATAAGTCCCTTCAAGGTTGCGTTATATGTGTTGAATTCATAAGGGTCAATGCTGTTTGGTTTTCCCCCAACTAGGTTTTGACCCGAATCCTCTCCAGCTAATTATGTTATGGTCAGGCAGTTGAGTAGTTTTGAGGTCCCCTTCTCCTTGATGGTGGTCCCCACGCAGAGATTCATTTTTGTTGTCCCTAGCAGAAATTATATGAGGAATCTCCACTCAGTGTTTTACCTTCTAGGTGTATTGTTGTTGCTTTGCATATTCCCAAGCGCAGAGCAGCGTTATCTTCCCCGGCAAGTCCAGGACGTATTTCTCTCCAGATTGTTTGTTTTCAGAGAAGATCGTGCATCACTATTTTGGGTGTTCCCTAGTGAAGTTGTCGATGGTATCTCTATTCAAGGAATATTGATGTACTAGTCACCTGTGGGGTTTTCTCTCATTCATGATGAATATTGATCTAAAATCCAGGTTGTTTTGCTCAGAATTGGTTAATCTTCAGAGAGCTTTTCTCTTGTGTCTCCAGCAGATCTGCCTGGTATTTCCGATGGATTTGGCGTAGATGTTTATATGTCTACAGATCCCCAGCAGATGCATTATTTCTCCGCAGCAGATCTCTTCATCCTTTTGGAATGGAAGTTTCTGTGAATCTTTTTTATCCCCAGGAAATGTCCGAAAGATTTGGGTTGTTATGATTCCCCAACAACTTTCCTTTCATCCTCAAAGCAGAGTTTATGTTTTATCCTCTTTGTGGATCAATGATGTTAGAAGATTGATATTTAGGGTTTTTCCCCAAGGAGTATTTTCTTTTCTCCAGCAAGATTTGAGCCTTGTAGTAGGATTTATTTTCCTTTGATGGCTTTTGCAGGATTTCTTCAGCTAAATACCTAGCAGAGTTGCTTATGGTATCTCCATCTTGTTGAGATTAGCTGAGTATTCGGTGGTGTTGTGATGTTTTTCCACCCTCTGTTTTTTCTTTATGTCTGTTTTGTCAGCATATTCATACTCATACGCATTGCATGCGCATTCTTTTGTTGTGCATAGCATGTTGCTGTTGCATTGTGCATCTTGCATTTCTATTGGTGTTTCTTTGCTCTCTGGTGTTGTTGTCCCCGTAGAGCATGTGTGTCCTCCCTTCATTAGAGTGTCGACCCGTAAGTAGAAAATGCATATCTTTGTTAATTCCCCACTGAGTTTGTTTCTCGTGGAAGATTTTGATTCAGTTTCCTCCCTAGTTTATTTGTCGGGATGGAAGTAATCCCTTGTCGAGATATTTCCTCCTCGGGATGAGTCTTGTTTGACCATTTCTCTCTGGTTTATTCCCGGATTAAATTTTGGTCCCTTTCTTTTGGCTTATCACCTTTGTCGTCCTGCCTTTTGTTTGTAGTAGGTGATATAGCTGGCTTATTACCTTTGTCGTCCTGCCCTTTGTTGGTTGTAGGTAATATAGGCGGGTTTGATTACCTTGTTGTAGCTATCACTTGTTTGATGGTTGGTAATCTCTCCATTCTTTGCTCGAGTTTATCGTCTTTGTCGTCCTGCCCTTTTGTTGGTAGTAGGCGATACTTCTCGATCCCTTTTGAGGTTATTACCTTTGTCGTCCTACCCTTTTGTTGGTAGTAGGTAATCTTTCTCACACCCTTGGTTGATTACCTCGTTGTAACTATCACTTGGTTGATAGTTGGTAATCCTTCTTTCAGCTTATTACCTTTGTCGTCCTGCCCTTTGTTGGTAGTAGGTGATATAGCCGCTTATTACCTTTGTCGTCCTGCCCTTTGTTGGTAGTAGGTAATATAGCCCGATTTGGTTGCCTTGTTATAGTTGTCACTTGGTTGATAGTTGGTAACTTTATCCTCTTTGTGAGATCGTTACCTTTGTCGTCCTGCCCTGTGTTGGTAGTAGGTAATTTTTCCCATATCCTTTTATTGACTGCCTTGTTGTAGCTATCATTTGCTTGGTAGTTGGTAATCTTTCCTTTTGGTCATGTTATTACCGGATGTCTGGTATTAGACGATCTGTTTCCCAGCGAAGAGTTTTTTCTCCATGTTGGGAGGGTGTTATCCCTCTTTTATTTCTGGTGACGGTAATTTTTCCTCAGTTGGAATCTTACTGTTTGCTCTTCCCCAGTGGAGATTCGTTTCCTCCCCTATTGGGATGTGCCTTCCCTATTTTGTTTTCCCCCCGGTGGAGTCTTTTCTCTTTGCTCCCCAGCTTGTTTGTCTCCTGTGGCATTTTCTCCCCACAGTGGTCTTGTGTTTGCATATCATTTGCATGATCATATCATTTTGTGGTCTCTTAGGGCAAAAAATTTGGTTTGTTGTTATATTTAAGTCTCTTCTATCTCGTCGAGACAAAGATGCCCATCTCCATATCTTCGAATAGAAGAAACTTAAATAGGGGCAGCTGTAATACCCTAATTTTTGCCCCTAAGACTCTTTACTTTTCTGGTGCATTCATACCACAAACAAGATCACATATTGGTTCCCTCTTCTATAGGATTGTGCCTTGCTGGGATCTTTGGGTTTGTATGTGTGTTAGTTGTTATATAGTTTAATTTATTTATGTTTGCTAACCATTAATTAAAATCCAAAAATATTTTGTTTCCTTTCACTAACATTTTCAGAGGAAGAACAGGTTAAAAATACCAAAAAAATCAGTCCTGCAGCTCGAATGAATTCCATCTGAACAAAATCAAAGTTGATCCGCAATTAATTCAAAAAATTATCTGATCAAGAGTTTCCGAGTTTTAATTGATTATTATTTAAGAGACTCTAAGGTTCATGTGTTTATTTCCATGCCTTCTTTGACGAGCAAAAGAATCGAGCCGAACCACAACAGTGTGCTAAAAAGGCATTTTTTTTTTCAAAATTTACACTAAGTAACCGGTTACACTGTGGTGAGTAACCGGTTACCCTCGTGAAATTTTGAAAAATGGCAGCAAATTCAAATTTTCAGCAATTGGCACCAATTCTCATCATTTTGGAATATTCCATCTCAGTTTTATTCCCTACATCATCAATATTAATTCTTATCAAACACCTCCACTAATCACCACTCTTTTAATTTCCCCCCAAATTTGAATTCCAATCCTAATTTTCGATCACCCAAGCCTAATTCCAAACCACCAAATTCCCAAGCCTAAACTCTATAAATAGAGGCTTCATTTCACTCATTTCACAAGCTTTTGATAGCCAAAAAATCTCTTGCAAATTCTCTCCCCAACTACCAAAATTAACCAAAAGCTTAATTTCTTCTTTCATAAGTTAGTAAGAATTCACATTGATTCTTCCTAATTTAGAGTTAAACCTTCATTCATCCTTGTTTTTGTTCATAGATCAATGCTTTGGAGTGTAGATCTTGCTGCAATTTGGAAGGATTTTCTGATTTGGAGTGGTAATTCACTTTCCACCATTGTTAAAGCTTCATATTCATCATTCAAGATGTAGATCCTTGGTGTTGCTTGTTGTCGATCCTTTGGATCGTATATTGTTGTTTGATTGCATGTTTCTCTGTCTATTTTTACTTTAAAATTCGAGCAAATTCAATTCATGATCATAAGGTGTTTGAAAAATATTTTGAAAGAAGATCATGCTGAATTTTGCACATTTTTTTGCTTCTGGTGCAGTGTTAACCGATTAACCAAACACAGTGTAAACTGGTTAACCGATTAACACCCTGTTTTGCGCAGAAATTCAAAATCTGCATTGGTTAACCGATTAACCAAATGTGTTAACCGATTAACCAGTGTCCAGAATGCTATTTTGGTTCTGTTTTGGGACTGTTTTGGTTCTTTTGCCATTTTCTTCCCTCTTCCTTTGTTCTTAGCCTTAGATCACATAATTGTGTGGTTTAATTTGGCTTCCTCTTCATCTAATTCTCTTTTATTTTGATTGATGAAAGTCAAAGATCTTGGAATTCCGTTGTTGAATTTCGATCAAGACTAGATCGTTACCATTTTTCTTTTTGTGCGGTAATGCTTTCGGATGACGATCTATATATCGTTCATCTAGCGTACATTAGCACAAAGTGCTATTGACCGGACTCATTGTAGGGTAATTACTCCGTAAATTACTCGGCGATTGCTTAACATAGCGCAATATTCGTCTCGCATAGAAAACGATCAAGAATATTGATCATTTGTCTTACGGTTCAAAACTCATGAAACTTGTTGTTAGGAGGCTTTGGTCTTATCTATCCTCTAATGAGTTTCATCAACCTTGATCTAAGTGCAATTATTCAATTGTTATTGATCATTAACACTAACAACTAATCACTAACTTACTAACAATATTTTGAAATAAGTTTGTTTATGTTTCCTTCTCGCTCCCTATCTCTTTTATTTTTTTATGCTTCATTTCATATCATGTTTATGTTTCCGCAATTTTTCCTTTGTCCGTTGGACACATGTTTATGCTTATGCTTTTTTTTCTTTGTCCATTTGGACTCAAAAACATTAATAAAGGCTTAAACCATAAAAAAACTTAATTCTCCTCATCTTGGACTATTGGTTACTATCCTATGCTTTGGAGTGATCTCTTTATGGACCTCTTTTGAAGTAATATTGGACTTATGGACCTAGAATTAGGACTTCTTATCCCTTTGCTTGGAGTATTGATTGAAGACTTGCCTTTATTTGGCCGTTTTGCTTAAGGATGGAATTCTTTTAATATTGCTTTGAAGTGGCTCCATTTTGGTTAGATCCTTCTTTTCCCTAGCTTTTATTTTATGCACTAGGATAGTCACTTCTTCTCCACCCCTTCTTTAATTTTCAAAACCTTCTCCCTTCTTCAAAAACTTTCTTGTTTTCAAACTTAAAACCGCTTTCATAATAAAACCTTGACTTTTGTCAAGTGACTTTTAAAACTTGCTTTTCTTTAATAAATGTCAATCCATTTAACCATATTATGACCATTTCATGAAAACATAAAAAATATAAAAACTCATTAAACTCTTTTTGTGCTTTGTGCACTTTTTCTTTTTGAACTTTTTCATAAGTTTAGACATGATTCATTTCTTTAAGTGGAATTATTCGCTTAGAAATGACGATTTGTCTTTACACTTAAAATCAGCCAAAACAAACAAATTTTTGTTCTTTGTACCACGAACTACGGGGTTTTGATCCTACATTGCACATCGTGGGTACGTAGGCATGAGGCGATAAGTCTCTCCAAACACAAAAATCTTAAAAAATAATTCTCTTCTCATCCCTCCCAATCTTTTTCAAGCAAACCATTTTCAGACCAAAAAGCGGTAGATATTTCAAAGGGCTCCTATAGAGTACTATAGACGTTTTGGATGCTAACACCTTCCCATTGCGTAACCAACCCCCTTACCCTTTATCTCTTTGTTCTTTTAGAACTATTTAGGTTTTGTTCTCTCTTTTGTTTCCTTTCCCTTCGGGGATAAAATAAAAGTGCGGTGGCGACTCTTGCTTTATGAGTTAAGTTAATCAATAGCTTACACTCACGATTTTTACCGCTACAAGAAGGACTTGCACTGAGCAACAAATCTTGAATTTATTCTTCAACAGGATTTGGAAAGAACTTGCCCCTGATAGGATCACCGACCAAGTTTCTTAACTGTTTGAAAATTCCTTGAGAGGAAAGCCAATTTGCAAACAAAAGTGTTCATACAAACATGGTAATTTTAAAGCAAAGTCATGCAAATTTTGAAATCAAAATCATTTTTTGAAAGATGCAAAGTATACGAGTCATTGGTCTAAACATGGTAGTTCAAAACATTCAAAGTGAGAAGTAGAGCAAAAGGTATGATGCCAAAACAAATTATCTGCAAAGATCTTTTGGAGTCAGTTTATGCAACCTTGCTATAGTATGCTTTTAAAATAACTTTGCTTCAGTTAGGTCTTTTGAGGGTTATAACGTGGTCTGGTTCACGGTTTAAGAAACAAATGATAAAGGCTCAAAGATTATTTGTACCCACCCAACCTTCGTGATGATCTTCAGTCCTACACTCAGTTAACTCAAACTATGCACTCAGGTTCCCATAGGTTGGAAATTGCACTGATGATAGTGATGTTGATGGTTCAGAAGTCAATGGACTTGAGATGGCAGTCACTGTAACTTTTGGTTGTCATACAAGCTTGTTCTTATATCTCTTTGTATAAGGTAGGGTCATGAGCTTCTCAACTTTCTTAGCTTTTGCCTCTAAAGGGACTCGGCTCATCCTTTGAGTAAGGATTTCTTGACGATACTTCTTCATTCATCACTTTGGGAACAACTTGTACGATATTTATTCATTTAATTTGGAAGAGTTGAAAGTTTGTGAATGTTTGGCTTAATGATTACAGTGAACTATCATTGGCATTTGACTTGAAAGACATCTTCGACACTTGCTTACTGTGTGCGAAAGAAAGCTTGAGAATGCAACCTTTATGTGAAAGGTTTCTTGCGCGTAACTCTTGTATTTGAATGCATAATCAAGTTAACTGAGAACTACCCTGCCCTTGGTTAAAGATTGCGGGTTTTTAAAGAAAAGAAGCTCCTACTTCAAGGCTCAAAGGGGTTGACGAGGGATTATCTTTCTTATGTATCCAGTATTTGGGAATTGAAATAATGCCCTACATCGTCAACAAAGTTTTGATTTGAAAGCATACTAACAGCAATTATGAGTATTTACGTTTTCATCATCCTCCCTCCAATCTTTGCATAATCAAAAGAAAGCAGACAAGAGATAAAATATATTTTTTTATTTTTTGAAAAGAACACATAATGATGTAAATAACAAACGCAAATGAATTGAATCCAAGAGTTGCAATGCTCATTTCATTAATTATGAAAGTACAAACATAATTTGAAAGCAAATAGCTAATACAAAGAAAGAAAAATGCAAACAACAAGAAACATGGTCTAGTGACTAATTAGAAATGAAGATGAGCTGTCCTGTCTGAAACACTGGCTTTTAGGGAGATAGTCTGCTGAAGTCGACTGAAGCTTCACTTGGCGTGCCCTGGCAGAGGATTTGTCTGGACATTAGGATTGGTGTCAGGAAAGCTAACGATTTCGACCTTAATCAAATCACGCACTCTAGCCTTCAGTGCATAGCAATTTTCCAGATCGTGGCCTGCGGCACCTTCATGGAATGCACGGTGTAGATGAGATCTGAATCCAGTTGGAAGAGGATTTGGAGGAGGAAGCAGAGTTTTTGTATTAATCAACCCTTTCTGAACCAGACCAGGATAAATTTTAGTGTATGTTATTGGAATACGATCAAATTGATTCCTATTACGGTACTGATTCTGCCCAATAGCTGGACGTTGAGGAGCCTGAGCTGGTCGTGGAGCAGCAACCACGAGAGTAACAACAACAACATCAGGGTGATCAGTATACTGAGGTCGGGGACGAGGTCTTCTTGTTTCAAACATAACAGCATTAGTCTGATCTTCCCTCTTCTTCTGGAAGTTCCCATAGGATTTCTTCGCACCATTAGAAGATTCAGCAGCTTTGGACACTTTACCACTCTTGAGTCTTTCCTCGAGTCTTTGACCAATAGTTACCAAATCAGTTAAATTAGAAGAAACACTGCCAATAATCTTTTCCCAATAAAATGGAGATAAGGTGTCCATAAACATTCCAGTCAATTCCTTCTTGGCCAAAGGAGGTTCAACTTGGGAAGCTAGCTCTCTCCAACACTGAGCATATTCCTTGAAAGACGCTTTCTTATTCTGAGACATATTTTGAAGTTGATGGCGATTAGGAGCCATGTCGAGGTTGTACTTGTACTGCTTCATAAAAGCATTAGCGAGATCTTGGAAGTAGTGAATGGAGTTTTGCTCAAGACTCATATACCATTTAAGTGAAGCTTCACTCAAGTTGTCTTGAAAACAGTGGATGAGCAGTTTCTGATTATTGGTATAAGCAGCCATCTTTCGAAAGTACATGACCAAATGAGATCTTGGACAAGAGTGGCCCTTATATTTCACAAACTTAGGAGTTTTGAATTTGGCCGACATAACAAGGTCAGAAACCAGGCACATGTTGTCTGCATCCAGAATAAAGAGGTCATTGCCTTCCACGACTTTAAGTCTCTTGTCTATGGTCTAAAATTGTTCACGGACAACCTCAGGTTCAACAAAGACTTCACAATCTTCACCCTGAGCACTGGCAGCATTGTACTCATAGAGAGGGTTCTCAAAGGGAGATTGAGTAGTATGGGTAACAGTATGAACCATAGGTCTAGGCTCAGCAAAAAATGGAGCTTGAAAAGCTGGTATGGCAGTCTGATCAATCATAATAGTAGATATAAGAGGTGGAGAATAGTTATGGGGTAAACCAAACTCTGGCCAAGTGGAAGGTGGCACCTGAACAAGCTGAGGATCAACATTTGAAACCTCCTAGATAGTAGTCCTTTGGGGTTGCTCTCCTCTAGCAATCAAGACTTGGAGCATTTCAGTGAGCTTTATCATGCTTGACTTAAGATCATCGATCTCCATTCGGATCTCTGTGTTGTGTGCTTATTGTTATGACATCTACGTCTGTAGTTAGCTCTAGTCCAGTATTTGTGTCGAGGAATTAGCTTGACGACTCACAGGTGACACTGGAAGATAAAGACAACTAAAAATGAGTTGCTGGACAAACAGACGCATGCAATGAATCATGAAAAGATGCAAATGATATGCAATGCAATGCAAACAGGATGTAAAACACATGCAATATGATCAAAGGTTCAAGATCACAGTATGGAATTTGGGTGAAGAAACAACCACAGGGTGTGTACTAGGGTTCTTGTATCCGTAGAACAGGGGTTCTAAGAAGTTCCCAGAGTCAACAACCCATCTTTTGGATATTATCGATTTCCCAAATAACTCGGTAGTTAATAATATTCTCAAGAGAGTCTCGTCTGAGTGTAGTATTACGTATCAACTATTTTGGGAATACTCCCTCATAGTCATCACACTACGTCCCAATAAGGCTAAAGTGGGGTGAAAAGGTGACTAAAGGCCATCAGCGTCATGAGCTCCTAGGTCGAAAGTAGCAATGTTTTCACAAATAACTCGTTCAACACGACTACTCCAAATAGGGCCTCCACTGAGTGATGGTTTCTCAAGTCAAATTTTTTGGGAATCAACTCCCTCAAAGTCTCCTTGAATATACCATCATCCTATCATAAGTGTACTCTCAAGTCCGGGTATAGGACTTATCCTCACCACTCAAAGTAATCACCCTGCATACCGAAAACCCAAGCACAAACATATATATATATATATATACAGATATAAATATGTACATATATACAAGCAAGTAAACATGTAAAATAACACCAATACAAACAAGGTGGGCTTAACCCTCTTAGCGGAATGTTTTATTCCCCAGTGAAGTTGCCATTTCTGTCGCAGTGAGAATCGAATATCAAGCTATTAATTTAACTTTAATCACAAATCATAATTCACCACCGAACTTTGATTTATCCAAAGGAAAGGGTAAAGGTAGAAAACCCTAAGTGCGCTATGTAGGAACATAGCTAATAGATCTAAGGTTTGGGGGTTGGTTATACCTAGGGAAGGTGTTAGCACCCTAAGTATCTGTAGTACTATATAGGAACCTCTTGTTAGTGTTTATGTTATTTATTATTGTTTGCTTGCTAAGGAGTTGTGCTAAGGGAAAGACCTAGGGGTTAGTTTCTAAGTATGCTCGCCAAGATATCGCATCTCATGCCTATGTATCCTGACGGGAATGGAATTAGAGCATTCGTAGTTTTCCTCAATGAGGGTGAGGAACTCTTGACTGTGGTCAAGGTTCCAAGGGAAGGTAAGTATCTATGGCAAGACACTTACATAGAGTACAACGACTTTAAACTTAATGCTAAGTTAAACGGGAAAGATGAGTAAGTGTCCATGGCAGAACACGTACAAAGAGTGCGGTGACTCTAATCCTAAGGCTAGGATAAAAGGGAACGAAAGTCTCGATTGCACGACGACGTGAGATAAGGGAATTAGTTAGGTTAAGTTGTCCTAAATACGACATGGCAGTCAACAAAGGGAATTTTTTCCTTTGGAGTAGTATTAAAGGGAAAATGCTAACCTAATGCAACAGTTTAGCAAAGATATAATCAGATTAAGAACATAAGAAAACATGGCAGATCAGAATCGTCAAAGATTCGCATCATCTCTTCACATTGACAGACTAGTAATCAAAGTTAACATCACAGTTAATTAAGAATAAGAAAAAAACTTAAGTAATCAATTAGAAAAAAATATCTTAATAAAATAAAGAAATTCAACTAATCACTTGAACATCCAACTAAGAATTTAAATAAATCTAAAAATCTATATCATGAAAAATAAAATACAAAAAAAAAAGAGATGGGGGTAAATTAAGAGGGATTTTTTTTGTTAGAAAACATATTCATGGGCTTCAGCCCACAAGCCAAAAAGATGTGATGAACAAAAAGGTATTGGGTCGATGCCCCAACAACCCGCCCAACACAACAACCACCTTGTAAAAGCAAAGGAAAAAAAAGAGGAACCATTTAGCCCTCTGTCTCTCATTCTCTTCGTTCTTTTTCTCCCTTCATCATCTTCGCACGCCGCTCTTCATTCTTGTCTCCTTTCTGTTTCTTTTTCATCATAAAACCACATCACCTAGTCATTCCTCCATCGAATCACACAACCTTAACCGAAATACTAATCAATCTCCAAATTGAATTAGCAATCACACAACCCTCTCTTTCAATTACGAAATCACGCTCAAAATCCGTAAATCCATAAACATAATCAACAATAATAATCAAGCAATTCAAGAGTAAGGAAGGAGAGGCTAACCCAAACACAGTCAAGTGCTGCGAATTTGTAATGGCGGTGCGTGAAGATTTGAAGAAACGATCCGTGTGTGAGGCGTTGCTGCTGTTGTTTTTGGTGCGTGATGTTATGCGTCTACTACTGCTTCTCTTCCTTCTCAGTTTTTTTCTCTTTCTTATTATTGCGTATGTTGCTTTGTTCGAGAGTTCTGTGAATATGGGTAATGTTTTGTGGTAATGCTCCCCCCTGGTGTCTCTACGTGTTTATGATTTTTTTTTGTGAAATTTTCCTCTGCAATGTATGCGTGTGGTTTGTTTTCTCTTAATCGTGTGTTGGTTTTTTCTGGTATGAATTCTCTGATGTGAAATTGTATATTACGGTTGTGAATTCTTCTAGGTGTGAAAGGCTGTTATGTATGTGATTGTTGATACTTGTGTGTGATTTCTAATATTGTGAATTTATGTGGCTGTGAACTGGTGTATATACAACTTGTTTTTTAGAAGTGTAATGTATGTGATATTTCTCCTCTTGTAAATTATGCTCCCTCTGTAGTGTGTATGTCCCTTCTTATAGGCCTGTGAATTAATTACGGTTTGAATGTGTCGGTTTCACTTTTGGAAAGGAAAAATGATGGCTGTGATTTTCTTGTCCTGATTCCATGATGTTGTGATACAATTGTTTCCTTTTTAACACGAACATGTTCGAACACGTCTCGGTTTCTTTCCTTATTCGACTCAGCATGTCGTGTACTGTTTTAGAAAGGATTGATAATGGTGATGTTATTTGAAACACATCCATTTATTCTTGGACTTGTATTAATGGCTGAAATCTGAATTTAATTTTAAAATAACATCTGCTGCAATGCTTTGATGAACCAGGTTTTTGAAATTTGGCAAGTGGAACATTTTTCTCGGACAAGCAGCAAGATATTGAGAAACATCCTCAGCCTTTATTTGTTCAAGGATCACAAAAGCTGGTCATTGTAAAAAAAAGGATTCAAGCTGCAACTGCCAAGAAGCTCGTGTACCAACCTGCCAGGCACTTCGACGCTCAAGTAAGGTAACCTTCAGAGAAAATCAAGTACAGAAGAAGAAGGTTAGAGTGTTAAGAAGTGAGTAACCTGGCCCTCTCAAGTGAGAGGATATTTATAGAGAGCCCCCAACGCGGGGCCAACGGTCACTAGCACTGGGCTGGATTGCCAGGCCCAATCCAAGCAACTGCCAGGGCTTACGTGGCATAGTGAAGACCAGCACGTGGTCTTCACCCTGGGGTAACCGTTCCTATATCTCCAGAATTAGGGCAGGCCGATTCCATCGGGAGTGGGCGGTTACATGAGAACGTGTCCTCGCGGGGAGGAGTCTTGCGTGTCGGGGAGAGACATGTCCTCACGGGGAGGACTCACTTGCAGGCATGGATGAGAATCTCCAGGAGGAGCACGTGGTCGCCGAGGAGAGGCTTAGGGCCTGCGCCCGATGGTCCATGATGTGAGTGTCGTACACACCCGAGGTTAGGCGTGTGCCCGACCCTGTGGAGGTGAGCCTGTGCTCGACAGTGGTCTTGCTAGGAGTCCTTATTGGGCCATCTCAGGCCTTGTGGTTGGGCCTGCTCGACTGGGGAGCAGACCCCGGCCCAGTCCAGAACAAGTTCCAATTGCATGATTTCGGAATGTTGAGTGATGAAACATATACGCAAGAAGATAACCACTATATAGAGTTTAATATTCTTATCCATTTGATTCTCATGAACAATCAAAGAAAAAAATCCAAATGTTTCCTCTAATAATAAAAGTTAACCATTTAAGTTTTGCTCAGATTCATATATGATATTCCACAATCCAACAGTAAAATGAGATGCTAATAATACCACAACAAATTAAGGTAATTCAAAATTTTCTATGGCTCATGATATATCAAAAAATTTGAATTTAGTTCTTGACACAAATGAGCTTTGAACACTTCTTGATAGTATCTTGGAACATGGCTTTGATTGAATTGAATTCATGGACCCATTTGTAACAATGTTCAAATTAAACCATAATTCCACTCCTCCATCCACGAACAACTCGTATTACAAGAAATAAGCAAATGAGAGAAATGATGTCTTGAACGTAATGAATCCTTTGAACGAGTTCTTGAGGAAAGAAGCCTGCCCTGCAACCCTAATTTTTGCTCTGAGAAATTCTGAGGAAAATGAACAATATAAAACCCTAGGGCCTTTTGAATCAGAATCCATTGGTCACGCCCTGAAATGCTTGATGGGGAGAATCTACACTTGAAATTACTGCACCTGCACAAACTGGTTAGTCATGAAAAACACGCACACAAGACCTTATGACCTAAAGATGTAATGCAAGATGATGGACAAGAAAATGGGATCTTAGGGTTAAAAATTAGGGTGTGACAGCAGGGATAATTTTAGTAAATTCGATGCAAAACCCGACGAGGGTATCTTCCTCGGATACTCACAATCTATCAAGGCGTATAGGGTTTATAATAAGAGATTGCTTATAGTCGAAGAGTCCGTGCATGTTGCTTTTGATAAGTCTTACCCAAAAGATGTTGGGAAAGGTATAATTTTTCATGATGTAGGTGTATCGTCTCAAGAAATCCTCAACAGAACAGAACAAGGAACTGATCAACCTAAAGTGGTAGGCAATGAGAAGAAAGAGGATGATGATCATGAAAGTTTAGCTGTAGTGGAAGATCTACCTTTTACTTGGAAGACATCAAAGGATCGCCCTATAGATAACATACTTGGGGATATCATAAAAGGTGTGACTACACAATCTAAGATAAGTAATTTCTATCATCATTTTGCTTTGGTATCTCAAGTAGAGCCTAAAAATTCAAAAGATGCAATGCTTGATGAGCATTGGCTTATGGCCATGCAAGATGAACTAAACCAATTGTAAAGAAACGACGTTTGGGATCTTGTCCCTTGTCCCTTTTCCTAAAGATCATCAAGTAATTGGCACCCGATGGGTTTTTAGGAATAAACTTGACGAAAACAGGGCGATATCTCGCAATAAAGCCCGTCTAGTGGCACAGGCTATAACCAAGAGGAGGACATCGATTATGATGAGACTTATGCTCTGGTGGCTTGCCTTGAGGCTATACGTCTTTTACTAGCCTATGCTTGCGCTAAAAATTTTAATTTATTTCAAATGGACGTGAAAAGTGTGTTCCTAAATGGTTTCATTAATGAAGAAGTGTATGTAGCCCAACCCCCCTGATTTTGAAATTTATGAGTATCCAAACCATGTGAACAAGCTCAAAAGAGCTTTGTATGGTCTCAAACAAGCCCCTAGGGTTTGGTATGAGCGACTAAGCAAATTTTTAATTGATCACGGATACTCAAGAGGAAAAGTGGATACTACTTTATTCATTAAAAGCCAAGGGAAACACACTTTTCTAGTTCAAGTATATGTTGATGATATTATCTTTGGTTCAACTAATATGCAACTTGTAGAAGAGTTCTCTAAGCTTATGCAGGGAGAGTTTGAAATGAGCCTTATGGGAGAATTGAACTATTTCCTTGGGCTTCTGATCAGTGTACGTTGATGCACATTCTTCTACTATTGTACTTAGGCATTTCTATAGTTTGTTTTTATTAATTTTACTATTTTATTGTATTTTTAGAATTAAGTTTATTTTTGCCTTTAATTTAAATTCGTATTTTATTTTCAGGATTAACAGTTATTTGATACATATTCACTGTGCAAACTATAACTTGAGCTACGAGAATCGAATTGATGCATTATTATAAGTGTTGGAAAGCAAAGAGAAAGAGATACAAGTTTTGTGTTGAATCCAAAAACTAATTCAGAGTGAAGCAGTATTAAATAATTTGTTGAAGTTTCAAACCGTAAGAAATATTTAGTTTTGGGTCGGGTTTTTATGTTTTTTCGACCCGGTTGGGCTAGAACCCGAATTCTTTGCTTCTACATATACCTAGCAGCCACAGTACTGTTGAGGAGGATCTCTTTTGCACTGTTCACAAAATTTTCCTTTTTGCTTTATACGATTTTCATATGGAGAGTTAAATTCCTTCGTAGTTGATCTGCTGTATTCAGGTTTCGAAACCTTGAGATTATTATAATTTTCAATATAATTTTTATTTCCTTGAATTATATTGTATGATTATCGTTTTCTTAATCCGATTTGTCATAGGGTAGTTTTGTTTGGTTCGATTGATTCATGTTCCCTAAAATTGATTGCATGTTATCGTTTGCTTAATACATTAATTCACTTTATTCTTAACTGATTGCTTAATTCGGCGAATAGGAACATAATTCTGATAATATCATTAGCACTTGGTGATTGATATTATGATCGAACAGGAATAGAGAATCCGCTTAGGGATTGCGAGTTTATAATAGTCGATGATAGGTAGGAATCAAATCAGGAGATTAACTCTTTAATCGTAACTGTAATCACTTATTTTCCTTATTTTCTTAATCGAAACCTAAAGCTAAACAATCCCCCTAAATCGATTTTATTAGGTTAATTATAATTCAAAAATCCTTGAGATACGATATTCGAGGTGTCGCTTCCGTTTATTGCATTTTGTCTTTAACTCGTCTTTGACTCGCGTGTGACAGCGGATCAACTTCAAATCAAACAACTTAAAGAGGGTAACTTGGTGTGTCAAACTAAGTATTGCAAGGAATTTCTAAAGCACTTTAGCATGGAAGATGCAAAGTCTATCGATACACCGATGGCTACAAATGGCAATTTGGAAAAGGATACAAATGTTAAGGATATAGATGTGAAGAAATATACAGGTATGATTGGCTCTCTTCTATATCTCACCGCATCTAGGCCAGATATCATGTTTAGTATATGCATGTGTGCTGGTTATCAATCGGATCCTAAAGAATCCCATTTAAAAGCTGTAAAATGTGTACTTAGGTATCTTCATGGTACTTCTCAATATTGGTGTTGGTATTCTAAGGGAAGCGATTGCACCTTGGTTGGATACACCGACTCCGATTTTGACGGTTGCAAATCAGATAAGGAAAGCAATAGTGGAACTTGCCACATGTTTTCAATTGTTTTAGTAAGTTGGAATAGCAAGAAACAAGTTTTTGTTACTTTGTCAACCGCTAAGGTGGAATATGTTGTGGCTGGTAGTTGTTGTGCCCAAATATTGTGTCTTAAGCAACAATTACTTGATTTTGATATAAATTTGCATGTATTCCCATTATATGCGATAACACTAGCATCACCAATCTAACAAAGAATCCGGTGCTACATTCTCGCACTAAGCATATTGATATTCGTCACCATTTCCTACGTGACCATGTTGAAAAAGCTGATGTCGTATTCGAGCACGTTGATAGCAAACATCAACTTGCTGATATTTTCACAAAAGCACTTGCGACCGAACCATTTTTTAACGTACAAAGGGAATTGGGGATACCCGATATCTCTAATCTTGCCTAGCATATTATTCATTGCATGCACTTTTTATATTTTTTCTCTAACTTTCATTAGAGGTTTCATCATATGAGAGTGCATTGTCCATCAATCTACATGAAAGGTAATATTGTTCATTTTCTTCTCCTTTACCTTGTTGCTAGTAAGTCTTTTAATTTTACTTGTTGCTAGTGTTCCATAATGACTAATTTTCTTGATGTATGAAGTAATCCATCAATATTCACTTCCAAAAATTTCTATTGATTTGTGTCAATTATATATTTATAGTGATATTGTGTTATTCCTTCTATATACTTGAAATACACTCTTAGTGCTTGTGGCTTGTTATGTATTTGTTCATGAACTTTGGTTGAGCGTGTTATGATGTTGAATAAGTTCTTGTTGTGTGTCATTGTTATGATAACATCTCTGTTTTTGGTTTGAGTGGCGATAACTTTGTGTATTGTCGTGCTAGAGCACATGTGTGTGTAGCAGTTCGAGAGCACCAAAAGCATATATCACGTAATCATGTCGCTTTTGTAGCAACTCAAGAATTCGTGATTGCGGTGTGTCCTTCATTGTTCATGTTCTTGTTATGTTATTTGGTATTATGTGTAGTAATTTTGTTCTATTGTTACTTCTGTCGCGGTGAGAATTGGATATCAAGTTATTGATTAATTTGAATCGCAAATCATTATTCACCACCGGTCTTTGATTTATCCAAGGGAAGGGAGAAAGATCGAATGTCCCACAGTATGCAACGCAAATGCAAAAGAGTCTAAGGTTCGGGGGTTGGTTATACCTAGGGAAGGTCTTAGCATCCTAGATATATGTAGTACTCTACAGGAACCTCTTGTTTTATCATGTTATCTACTACTTGTTATCTGTTGCTGAGGTTTATGTGGTGGGAAGACCTAAAGTTCTATTCCTAAGTGTGCTCGACAAGATATCGCATCTTGTGCCTACATATCCTGTCGGGAGTGGAATCAGAGAATTGTAGTTCCTCTCTGAAGGATACTAAAGTTTGTTTGAAAATGGTCTAGGAGAAAAGATGAGTCGTCATCTTAAGAAAACCACCACAGTTTTGAGAATGGACCTTTGCTTCATCGTAGGAGAAGGGCTCCAACTCGGATATATAACCGACGAGTATGCCTTATACCTCTCCTAAGTGGAAAAGGAATCCACATTTTGTTTGTATTGTGGGGTATGAGATTGTATGTCTCTTCTTTGAGATGATTCACATCTAATTCTCTTGTGTGGAGAATTAGGTGAGCTAAAGTTGTTTGATTGTAAAATCAAAATTAAGGGGGACTAACTTAGGAAGTCTATCCTAAAGTTGTCTAAGATAATCTTATTTTAAAGGGTATAAAAGCCTATAGGGAGGTATGAGATGCAAATGAATATGCACCATGCACGATAAACGATTATCATGCATGGGGTTTTCCCTTGGATATAATGCAAGTAGTATAATAAGAATATGCATAAAAGTGTAAAGCGTAAAGCAAAGACGTCAATGATTAATCAAACAATGAATCGAGTTGTTAATCGTGCATACTAGCAAAGTGGGCTAGTCTTGTGTATAGTGACCAAAAAGGTTGACAGTGATGCTTAAAAGCAACCGACTTACATGGGTGGAAAAGTGGCTCGACGTTGGATCGAGAATTTTACTTCTTTTGAAGAGGTTTAGAACAAAATCAGAGCATAAACCAATTAAAGTGCATATATCAAGTATAAAGGCAAAACAGACAAAATGCATAAGCAAGGCATGATATCAAACAAGACTAAACTTATTCTACTCAAACGCATGATTAAGTGCACGATGAGGGGTTTTAATAGAACGATTTATTAAGAAAGTTTGATAATTTTAAAAGGAGAATTATAAAAAGGTTTATTATTATTTTATTTTTAAGAGTTATTATATTAAAAAGTTGTTATTAAATTAAAAGGAAAAGGAACAATTTTGTTAAAGGTTTTTTTCTTATTAATTAAAAGGGATTAATTTTAATGTTTTAATAAATAAAAAAGTTTTTATTATTATTATTTTTTAGTTATATTTTTATAAAAAAGTGATATTTTAAATAGAAGTTATATACTTTTAAAAAAAGAAAGAAAAAAAGGATTTAAAAAAAGTTTCTATATACTTATATAATTTTAAGAATTAGTTATATTAAAAACAAATTAATTATTTTAGAGAAAAAAAAAGATGAATTTATCTAAAAGGTTAAATAAATAAAAAAGGTTTAATTTAATTAAAACGGAGGGATCCTGTGCCATGTGAAAGGGAGGGTCCACGATGGGCCCTCAAATCAAAGTCATGTGATGTGTGTGCATATGATCTGCTGCTTAAAAAAGTGAAGGTGTACCATAAGGGTTTGTGTGTGGTAGTGTACGCAATCAAACAACATAGAAAACAACAAGAGAAGGAACGATCTCACTCTCTCGATCTCCCTTCTCTCCGTTTAGAAAGTCTCTCTCGTCTCTCCTTTTCTCTCAAAATGTAGGGTTTCAAACCCTAAATCAAATATCGTCGCCGCTCACGTCTCTCTGATTTTCTCAACTCGTCTTTTCTCTCACCCCTCTCATCCATCTTTGATTCTCTTTGTCTCTCTTGATTGTGACGAATGCGAACCCTAAACAAACCCTAAACCCCCCAAATCCCAGCCCCAATCCATTATATTCATAGATTACAGATTACAACATGATTTGTCTGTTGGTGTGATCTTTTCGTTTTGGGCGAGATGATGAAAGCTTATTTTCTGATCTCTAGGTTTTCTGACAAATTTTTTGTAATGAAATTTGTGATGATTTTTTGTTGTTGTTGCGTATGAGATGGTGAAATGGTTTCTTGGTGATTTTTTGTGTGTTCTCATGAAGAGAATGTTATCTATTTATATAGGCCAATGTTGATATATTTTTTGGAAAGCCCTGAATGCTGTCTAAAATCGTTTTGGAAAGAAATAATTGTTGTCTGATCTGTTTTTAGAAGGACTTTTATGTTGTCTGATACTTGTTTCTTGGTTTGGAAATTTTTGGAACCTTCATTGCTGTCTTGAACGATTTTCAAATATTGAGAGTTATGGATTCTTTGTCTGATGCTATTTTGGAAACAAAATCTTCTTTTTAAATAGCAACCTTTTTGGTTTAGGAGAAGAAAGCTCCTGTAATCACTGTGATGCTTATTCACTTGTTGGGTTTTTGAAATGATGAAAAAGATTCTAATCTTTAAACCCCTCTGTCATACCCCAAATTTTGACCACCAATATTTCCCATCATTGTGTAAATCATTATCACAATATGGATGAACCAACATGCCTCAATTAATCTCCTCAGAGATGTTTGAGCATTCACCACGGTCAAGAATTAGGGTTTTGATCCCCCTCAGAGCACTTAGACAAAGGATCAATCAAGGAATGACACGATCTTCAACTTGTCTAACCTCTCAAACCTCTATAAGAAATCAAGAGGACTCCCACATCAAGAATCAAGCACAAGGTTGCAACATTCCAAGTGGATCAAGCCTCAAGATCGCCAGTGTCACCAAATTAGGGTTTTGGTCGTCTGAGGCCTCCAAATGAAAATTTTCCTCTAGGCACGAGCCATTGCTTCAAAGCACAACTTAAGATACTCCAAGGGACCTTATGGACCCAATCATCAAGTCAATTTATCCTCAGGGGATGCATTCACCAAAAATCAGGAATTAGGGTTTCTTGACCTAATTCACCCCTAAGTTGACTTTTGGGACAAAACATGAGCCAAGACCACAAGACATGATTTGAGAGTCTCAAATAAACCATATTGATCCATTTACAACAATGGATTGATCCAAGAAGCTTGATCCACAAGTTTCAATTTCATCTAGACCACAATTAGGGTTTCGAGGGAAAAGTCAACTGTACCTTTGACTTTTGACCAGGACATGCTCCCAAACCTTGGGACATGATTCAATACACCCTTCAACACCTATGGAATGTATCAATTAGGTTTGATTTAGGTCAAGGACTTGATTTCACAAAGGATCGCACAGTTTGGGTTACATCCGATAAAAAGTCAACTGTGCACAAAATCAAGTTTGACTTTTTGGAATTTTTCACAATTATGGTTCCTTGACCCTAAAACAATGTTAATATGTGATGAGAATCATCATTCATCACGAAAAATCAAAGGAAGTGAGTTAACTTGTAAAAGGGGTAACCATAAAAAAACTTAGAATTTTTCTAAGTTATGGAACAAAGTGGCTAGGGTACCAACTTTCAAGGACCATAACTTAAGATCCAAGCAACCATTTTGGATGGTCCAAAGCTGGATCTGTAGCTCTCATTGCATACTTTAAAAGCGTAAACTACATCTCATTCCAATTCCTCATGGATTTTTAGTTATGGAATGATCAAAATCACAAAAAAACATGAAAGTGACATTTTTCCAACACTTAGTGAAATTTTCACTAAGTCGGAATCAGCCTTATTTTTTCCAAAGTGTAGAGCCATTTTTCATTGTAATTCAGGTTGACTTAAAACCAAAGTTGAACATCATGTTGAAATAGGATATGTCAGCTTTCCAAAATGACCAAGAACTCCATGAAACTCCACCTGAGCTAGAAGTTATGACAGCTGCAATATGCCTTGATGCAAATTGTTTGGCAAGGCAGATTTGTGCATAAGAGCTCGATTTGATCAAATTATGCAACAACAAACATGGTTATCCATCTGCACACCTCAAGGGGGAACAAACAAGGGACAAACACTGATCTATCAGCCTCCAAAATCCCAAAATCTACAAGTAGCATGCCAAACCTAAAAAGCCTAAAAGAGGCCAAGACTCCAATTTTGTTTCCAAGTATTCAATGGATGCACCAAGGTGGCATGAACTGAGCCTACTCCAATTGAATGAGTCAAGGATAAGCTCTGAATCAAAGAACCATAGGCCTATGCTCTAATCTCAAGTCAATGGCTAGAGGAGACTTGAGATTCCATTTGATCCACATTGGCCAAAGGCCTGCTGCAGTTGCCATTCCCTATTGATGCCAAAACAAACTTGACACACTATAAATAGACCTCATTTCTGATCAGTTTGAGTACACCAAAGGCCTATAACACTTGCCTTTCTCAAAATCACACTCTCACTTCCAAAAATACCTTCTAATGCAAGCTACTATCGGGTTTTGAATTAGAATGTGTTTCCAACCAAACCAATCACACACACCCCTCATAAACATCATATGTGAGCTAATCAAACACTAAACCAACAACTGGAACACCAAATTCATGAAATCATCATCCATTTACTCAAGTTTTCAACAAAGTTGCAGTTGAGGTGCCATAATCTATTCCAGCTTAATTCAATCCACTCCAAGCTTTCAAACATACTCCATATGGTGTAGGGAAGTTGTTCAAATCATCACAACTCATCAGTAACACCTCTAACTCAAAAATCAAATTGCTCTTGCTGCCACGACCTTCAAGTAAGCCTAAACTTGGTCATCTCATAATTTATGCATATTTCCTCGCACAAAATTTTTGCCAAATGTTCATAATCATGCATAGAATGTTTCCATTCTATTGATTACTTTGTATGAATCGTGTATCAAATTTCTCAGCCTTCATGAAGAAATTAGGGTTCTTGAGGTTTTGTTTTGATTTATCATTACATGCTTAAAATAAATGAAATTAAAAACCATAGACATGATCGTGAGTTAAAAACGAGCAGATTGATATGTGGATTGTATGATTCCATCAAGTATTTAGTGAGATTGATGAGAAAATGCAAATCTGGGCAGAACAGGGCACGCGGGCAAGAACAAGATGTTCTTGGCGCCCTTTTTCAAATATTCAAATATTTGAATTTTGTGATTTTATCTAATTGATTCAAAAATTAATTTCTCTCTGAATTTTAATGATTTTGAGTTGATTCTTTTTTTAAATTCACAAAAATGTTAAAATATTTTATTTTACAAAAATTTCCCAAAAATATTATTTATTTCACATATTTGATATTTTTGCAAAGAATTAATTTTTATTTGTTTTTTAACATTTTAAAAATGCTTTTTCTCTTGATTTTCCAAACTTGAATGGTTTTCAATCATTTTGTGGATAAAAACATGATTTTTGAAACATTGAGCAAAAGTCATAACTTATTTCTCACATGTTTTCATTGATTTTATTACTTTTTAATCAAAATTAATTCCATTTTTAACAAAATTAGGGTTTTGATTGATTCCACCCTCATCAATCTTTTTCAAACACTCATGGGCCTCTAATAGAGTGTAAGACCCAATCCCTTTGTAAATAAACAATTTTGGGCCTCACACATTGTATAAGTCCCTCTGTATATTTTCAAAAGTTCAGGGCAATCGTCGCCTTTTTAACAAAATAAACGGGGCTTCTCCTTGAGCTATAAGACCCATCTTTATTCATTTTCAAACTCTTTGGGCCTTTTGATAGAGTGTAAGTCCCACCTCTTTGTAAATAAAATAATTTGGGCCTCAGTGTATTGTATAAGTCCCAATACAGTTTCAGAAATTTCGACGCGATCGTCGTTTTTTTCAAACTATTTTCAACTGGGCCTACCCTCGTGTTGTAAGTCTCATTTCTTTTTTAAATACTCTTTGGGCCTCTTAAAAGAGTGTAAGACCCAACCCTTTTGTAAATAAACCATCTTGGACCGCAGTCATTGTATAAGTCCCGATACGATATTCAGAACAACGGTACAATCACTGTTAAAACTTGGGCCTCTCTTTGAGTATAAGCCCTAATAATCTTTTCAAACAAACTCCTTTTTGATTTAGATTCGATATATAGTTGTTATCAAAACTTTCTTTAATTTCTTTGAACAACTAACCATACAGCATGGAAGCTTGCTCGCCTGTAAGTTTTAACAGCTTTCATTTACTCGCTTTCATATATATATATATATATATATATAACTGTATTGTGGGAAGCTGCGCATTGTAAGTCTTCTTTCATATCCTTTTAAATACTTGTCATATATCATCTGTATATATACTAGTATAGTTATTTAGAGTTTTCCCCGGCAACTAGGTCTAGAACTAGGTAAAGCCATGTTGGTCACTCTTAAATACAGACAAAACTAGATCCCCATAGGATTTCCAGATACAGTCTTGCCTTCTCTTGGGCTTAAACAATATGGAACAAAGAGAAAAGCAGTATTCTTTATGAACCTTTTCTCAGGCTGTCACTATTAGAAATTGTCAAAGAAATTCTACTCCCCAGAGTTGATCTATTCTCGGTGAATAGTATCTCTTGAATTTCTTCAAACCGTAGAACTTTCACTAAATGATCTATTCTCAGTGAATAGCATTTCTTGAACTTTTCATGGTTTCGGACCCACAAGCTTCCTAAAAGCATCCCCGCCTCCTCTTGGGCTTTGTACAAGGACCCTCCGGCTTCTTAGAAGTTCTCATGCCTTCTCTTGGGCTTAATACAAGGACCCGAACGACCTCTTAAAGGTATAAGACAGAACTTAATCATCCTTTGCTAGAGCAGTCTTTCCAGTGTCAAACCTCAGACCAATTTAAGGGTTGATCCTCATCCCTTAAAACACCCGCCTCCTCTAGAGGCATCATACAAAAAATAAAACTCTTTCACACCAGTAGACTTGGACAGTCTAGATCCCCTCTTGAGTCTCAAAGACATTCTCAAGTTCCCTACAAACATAGGAAGAAATCCCGGTCATTCTGGATAAATCCCCAACTGAGTTAAAATCCAATCTCTATCCTAAAAATTCCCCAACCAGGGTCAGTTTATTATCAGGATAACACCATCTCAAATCAGAACCTCAAGGTATCTGATACTTCAACTCTGCTGTAAACCCACAGCAAGAGTTGATTTCCCCACTTGGACCTGTATCGGGATCTCAATAATCCCTAGCAGAAGTTAGCCTCCTCTTAGGCTTTGTATAATGATCTTTCCTCTGCATAGTCAGCCTCCTCTTGGGCTTTGTACAAATGATTCTCCCTAGTGGAGTTAACCTTTTTAGACTCTCTTGTTGAGTCAATCACATTTTCGAATTCTCTTGTTGAGTCAATCACATTTGCAGACTCTCTTGTTGAGTCAATCACTATCTCAGACTCTCTTGTTGAGTCAATCACCTTTCAGTACTATCTTGTTGAGTCAACCCTTTAGCCTCAATCTCTGGCCTTGTTCGAGACAGATAAAAAAACACTCTCTTGTTGAGTCAATAGCCTCCTCTTAGGCTTTGTATAATGATTTCCCCTAGCATGAGTTATCCTCCTCTCAAGCTGTGTATGATGAATTATCCAGCTTGTTCAGCCACAATCTTGGGCTTTGTACAGGACAGATAAAAACACTCTCTTGTTGAGTCAAACCCTTTTTAGCCTCTATCTTGGGCTTTGTACAAGACATAAAATTTCATAACCTTCTCTTAAGCTTGGGACAAACATCTTCCCCAGCGGAGTTATTTCCTCCGAGCCTTCTTTTAGACTTCGAGAAATAATTCCTAAGCAGAGTCAACTTTTTTCCGCCTCCATCTTGGGCTTTGTACAAGATAGATAATACTCTCCAGCAGAGTAAAATCCCTTTTTAGCCTCAATCTTGGGCTTTGTACAAGACAGATAAAACATTTTCCCCAGAAAAGTCAAGCTTTTAGCCTCCTCTTAGGCTTTATATAAAGATATCCCTAAAGGGTCATCCTCTTTTAGCCTCAATCTTGGGCTTTGTACATGACACATATATAAACTCTCTTGTTGAGTCAGCCTCTTTTAGCCTCCTCTTAGGCTTTGTATAAGAACTTCTCTAGTGGAGTCAATCAACCTCTTAGCTTTAACCTTGGGCTTCGATCAAGGCACACAAAAATCAACAATCCCTCTTTAGAGATGACAAATTCTCTCTCGATCAAACCTTTTAGCTTCAATCTTGGGCTTTAAACAAGACACTAAAACATCTTTTTCCTCCCATAGAATAGGAGGAACTACGATTGCTTTGATTTCCCTGTTTCATTTAGACAGGAATACGTAGGCATAAGATTGCGAAATCTTAGCGAGCATACTAATAAAAAACTCTAGGTCCAGTACCTTCATACATCATTCAAAGACTTTAGGTTTCATACCTTAGCCATCATCATCATCATTTTCCACAAAAAACAAAACTCACTCACTCACTCATACTTCCCAAGAAATTTTCTCAACCGATTAACAGATAAACACCATCAATTACAAAGCGAAACCTAAAGCTAATATCCTGTGGATAACCACATATAGGATGGGTAATTGACAACTCCCCATTGTATAACTTGGCCCCAGACCCCCCAATCTCTTTTAAGCGTTTGTTCAGTTAAACATTCGCGTGCAAGGTTAATATTGATAGCTTCCCTTTCCCTTCCAGCTTCATGGGATAAATAAGAAATCAGAAAGTAGCACCCCTTTCTCCTCGAGGAGGAAAACCCAAACTTCAACGATATGGTGGTCGCGTCACCGACAAAAATCGCTCGCTACACCCTTTTGAACCATAATAGTAATGTTCTTGATGACAGATCCTGCACATTATTTCTCTTTCTCATTCAATGCTCAACTTCTCTTGGTGCTTGAAACTTGTTGGATTCATTTTTTTTACTGATGTGGCAGTTGATTGGAATGTCTGGAAAGGCTTTGAAATGTCTAAAAAGAGTCTTTCTCTGGTTTTGGAAACTTGTTAACTTCCATAATTGTCTGAGGCCTACTTGAATTTTAGAAAGTTTGATGAAGGTTTGGGCCTGGTTTCCTTGAAAAGATCTGCTCAATGATTACTTAATGGATTGGGAAGTTTTAATGGTGATTTCCATAGTTCAAAATACCAACCGGTCTTAATTGATTTCCACTAATTCTTCTTTCTCATTTGCTTGTTAGGAACAAAATTGGACTAAAGGGACTTGGTTGGAAACTAGTCGTAGGTCAAGGTGGGCTTATCTATTACCAACGGGTCATCGGTTAATACTCCACCATCAAGGTTTCACAAAGTCTGCTATTATCTCATTTCTTGAACTCAAACCGTTAACACTTTGGCTGAATTCTTGAAATGTTTGTCACTTATTGATAACTTATGATGACTGTAATTGCTGAAACATGACAGAGAGAATCTCCTAATTTGATGGGATTCTGACTTACTTCTTTGTGAAGCATTCCAGGTGTCATAGCAAGTGCGACCACGATTCATCAAATATTTTCGTCTTGCTTGGGTGATCTTCCAGCCATGATTTCAAGGCCCTATTGATTTTGGAGAACTTTGACATTGAGCTCTGAATTGCCATGGCTAAATGGCAGCCTTGATGGTATGCCTTCTTGATACTTCTAAGACCACTGCCGTCTTACACTTGCTATGACTAGAGCATAAGTTGTTGAAATTATTTTTAGTTGCACTTCAAGTCTTGCGAGAAAAACCCTGTTTTGGCACGAATTTTAAACTTTATGGCCTTTAAGAGCAGTTCATTTACTTGTTGATTTGATTAAGTGATTTCAATCTATTCCCAGCTTCTGTATGCAAATGAAGTGACCGTCACGTATCCAAGCCAAAGAAGACAAAGTAGTGTTGTACATTGCTTTAGAAGCTCTTGCTCTGAAGTGGGTAAATGCGGAACGGATGCTTAGAGTCCAAATTAGAACAAATGTGTAGTTGTCTTTGCTTTGTAAAAACTGAAATTCTAGTATCAGACGTGTGATGTTAAGGTGTGATGTCACAACAACACACTCTGCACAATGGACAACAATAACAGTAAAATAACACCAAGAATTGTTGACCCAGTTCGGTTACAACCAACCTACTCTGGGGGCTACCAAGCCAGGGATGGAATTCACTACTTGTAGATATAATTTACAGACTCAACAACCCGTTGACAATCTCTTAAACTTATACTCTACTAATGACTTCCTACCTAAGAAACCACTTAGGTATGAGAACACCACTCAATCCCTTACAAACACTCAAAGAACCCACTTTGAGTACCCTTGATCTTACTTCCTAGCTTCGATCAAGTCACACAACTCTCTTTGCTTCACAGCTTTAGAGAGGACAGATCACCAATTCACCCTTGAATGGTTTACTCATGATTCGTACAAATATCTAAGACACTCAGCCTCCGCTCTTGATCTTCAATCTGTACTTTTTCCTTTGGTCTTGTGCGCTTTATATAGCTCCTGAATTGGGCTTGGACTTGTCACAATGTTTGATCAGATTTGTTAATTAAAACTAAATCTTCAAAACAGATTTTATCCCCAAAATCTTTTTAAATCTTCAACCTTTTAATTCTCCAACAGACCTGCAATCAAATCTCCCATGTAACAGAAAATATCTATCCCAAGATATTCTCATCCAATGAGTCAACCACTCTCCACAATTCCAGCTAACACGCGACCCTAATAACCACACAACCTGCTGTTGTTAATTCTGCAGATCTGATGTTACAACATCACCTGTGTGACATCAGACATCCAACTTTAGTAATTAAATACTTAACACAGCCCAGTGTTAAGACTTCAATGTTGCAACATCAGCACCTTGACATCAACATTGAATATACTTTGTTTTACCAAAATTCCAGCCAATCCAGGAACTAACAAAAACATTATGTTCTTGAATAAACCAAATGGCGATAAGTTATTTTTAATAATTGCAAGTACACCTCATCAATGTATTGACACATTGCACAGATTTATATTGGAGTCTCTCATCTATAAGCCTTGAGATAGAATGTAATCCAAATTTGCAACTAAGAACTTCAAGTTTAAGCTGAATCAGATTCTTTTGCAATTTAGATCATTGACATTGAACTTGTATTTGGGGAATTCTTTATGAGATGAGTTTCTTTGTAGAACTAAAGGACCATGAAGCCCACTTGTATGTCTTGCGTTTGGACTCTTTGAAGACATTGTGAAACCTTGCGATACGTGTAACTTGGACAACAGTATGGCCATTTTGCAACGTAAAAATATTATGACATCTTGAGTTTCATGATAAATCCCTAAAGTTGGCCTTGAATTATTAAAGCATGATTCAAATTTTGAAACAATTTAACCAATCCAATAATGGTTTTGAATCAACTTGAGAAATTCAACTTTGGTTCTCCATCAACATTTGTAACATACTCCTCATGCTTTAGTCAACATTTCACCATAACTTGAACATATCCCTTAATTATGAATTGATCGTTCCATGACATCTCTTAAACCCAATCCTCCCTTAATCTTGCAATCAACTCAAAATAGCTAATTTTCTTGACACACGTCCTTAGATCACTTGGGTAAGTTCAAAAATATAATAGAACAAAATTTTTAACAACTTGAAATAAGGTTTAAAAGAAACCTGAAAACGAAAACCCATGCCTTAAAATGAATACATCCATACGTCTTGGGTCAATGATCATGTAATAGCTATTTGGTTATGATTATGAAGCAAATTTCCTTTTTCATCTCCCCTTAAAATTTCCAGACCTACACAAATTGGTTAGTGATAAAATAACGCATACACACAAAGGCCTAAAGATGCTATGCAAAGGACGAGGAATCTTAGGGTCAAAATTAGGGTGTGACAGATGCCCCTATTTAAGTTTCTTCTATCCGGAGATATGGAGATTTAAATCTTCGTCTCGACGAGATAGGAAAGACTTAAATACAAACATGCACAAATTTTTGGCCCTAAGATGCCGCAAAATGCACATGATATGGTATGAAATGATATGATATGCAAGACAGGGATCCTGTGAGGAATAATGTCACAGGGGATAGCTACAGTTGAAATGTTGAACACAACTAAAGACAGGAAGACCCGACGAGGAACAACCTAGCAAAACAGGACTCCATGGGGAAAGATCTAACTCCACTGGGGGAGAGACTACTGTAACACCCCAAAATTTGCCTTCTTGCTTTTAGCTAACTGGCTTATGTTTCTTTGCATTTCTTGCATTAGCATTTATGCATAGCATTGGTTCTTAGCATGGGATCAAGGTACTTGGTTTATCTCAAAGGAGTCTCAAGCCTCAAGGTGATTTGAGGAGTTCATCATATCTTCATAAGGTCAAGAATGGCAAAGGATTTCAAGTGAATCTTTCCCTCCTAACCAGAAGGACCAAATTAGGGTTTTTGACCCAAAGGACTTCTTGAAGGGCTTTGTGGATTCAAGCATGCTCTCATGGTATTCCATATGCTCACAAGCACTCATGGAGGAAGACTTGGCTAGTGATTCATTGTGGAAGATGTTCAATGGATCAGTTACTTGTGAAGTAAGCAAAAGTCAATAGTTCAAAAGGAAAGTCAACCATGGGTTTTCAAGGGTTCAAATCATGTTTACCAAGTCCATGTACCTTTATTTGGTCAAGTAATAGCATGGATGACATCATTCTTCAAGAATCAAGAGTTTGTGCAAAAGTTACTAAATTTGGAAAATGACCTATAATGAGAACTTTCCATTTTTGGCAGTTTTTCCACCACATTCAACTTGACTTTTCATCATCAAGGAAGCTTCAAATGAATTTTCCTCCAACATGAAAGTTGAATATCTTTCTCTCCCATTTCCAAAATGTACTAGTTTGTCTCCATATCATTTGTGAAACTCAAGTTATGATCAAAAGACTCAAGGTTGGTTTTTAAGGTTTTCACATGGTTCATTTTTTCCACCTTTGGCACTTTGGTTCAAAATGAATTGTAATGACCTCTAATGCTTCACGTCACATTACAACATCCAAGTACACTCCATGAGGATCATTTTTTACCTTTGAACCAAGTGGATACATGCCATGTTTCTCACTTATTTCACAAAATGCATTTTGGCAAGATGGATTAAAACTCACAAACCAATCAACCACAAGGCCCAATTTCAATTCCATTGTGATCAGCAAGTGAAATATGAATGAATCACACTTACTTCATGACCAAGGCACGTGTGGATCAAGTGGTACAACACAAAGTGCAAATTTGCATAAACCATCCAATTTCATTAACCAAGGGATTAATCAAGTTTTAATCATGATTAGAGATCTAATGAGGTGTATATAAGCTAACTCACACGCACAAAGCTAGGTCATGCACTCTATTTTGTTCAGAATCTCATTTTTCTCACCCAAGCTTTCTCTCTTCGAAACTCATTCATTACAAGGGTTTCTGAAGAAATTTTTTCATATTTGTGACCTACACACTTGGTAGAGCAAGAATCGACCATTGTTTTGAGCTGAGAGCGAGGTTTTCATCAAGTTGATTTCAAGAGGGTTCAAGTTCAAAATCCTAGATCTAGCCAGATTCAAGTCTCTATTTGCATTTATTTTGCAAATAGAGCTCAAAAGAGGAAGATCTACAGCTTTTGGAAGGAGTTCTTAGTGTAATTCGAGCTCTGCAACTTTCAGGTAAGCTTACTTTTCACCATTATAGAACTTGATTTTATTGTGTGCATAATGATCTGTGATGTGTACTGAGCATGCTGATGTATTTTGTTTTGAGTTTGGACGTGTAACATGTGTGTATTTTGAGTTTGAAAGTTTTGGATCTAAACTTCTTCTCTTCGATTTGGCCTATGTATTGACTATTTGATGAAATGAATATGATATATGGAATCCTTGTTGAATTTTGGTCAAGATAGTATGCTCATGTTTGATTTCTGGGAAATTTTGTGAAACTCCACCGTGGGAGTCACCGGAGAAGGTGATCGGAGCTAGGGCTCCGGCACCTGGTTTTGATTCAGATGGCTGAGAGTTTCTTTTGGAGAAGACGTAATCTCCACCATCCATGCCTAGATCTAATGGTCCAGATCTTACCACTTCATTTAATTTGCTTTTGTTTCATTTAATGTGTGTGTGTGCTAGTCCACGTTTGTTATCATGTACATGCTAATCTGAACCACTCATCATGTTTACTTTTGTGATTTTTGATTTGATCTCACACGTTGGATGGATCTGATGGTGGTGATTCAGCCAACGCATTAAAAATGTCATGTGCCCTTCACGTGCATTTTATTTTAATTTCTGATGATTGGATGTGCGCGTGTGTTTTGTTGTTATCATGAATCTTTAATCCTGAGCATTGATCTTGATTACCCTTGGTTTTGGTTGACTGATTGTGATGCGTAATATTAATCTTGTGGCTGGTGTGAGTTGACTGGGTCCTTGTTTTTTGTTTGGTATGCGCTGACTACTTTAGTGGACTGGGCTTGCTTTTCCCACCCCCTCCTTCAGCCCATTTAATGTTTTCAACGTGGATTGTTACTTGTTGCACCCCTGGCTTCATTTTATTTCCTTTTTATTTTATTTAATTGTTGCATTTTCATTTTTATTTTTTAAAAATAGTTTTATGCATCTAAAAATTATGAAAAAACTCATGAAGCATATTTAGGGTTTTATAAAATTTTGGAAAATTTTATTTTCCATTTTTATTTTATTTTGTGCCTCTGATTTAATTGTTAATTAATTTCTTTTTGGATTGTTTCATATATGCACACCCTGCCTTGTTGATTTTTGTTCTCATCATCTATACATGATTTGCATCTCATACTTTTTTCATTTGTTAGAGGACATGTTGAGGTTCCTAAAAATATTTTTCTCATATTTTTAAGCTCTTTGCATATTGCATTTTAGTCCCTCTCCTTTGCATATTGGTTTATGGTTCCTATGTGGTCTTTGCTTAATTGTTTGAGGTACTTAAACTCTGAATTTTGGTATGATCTTTTGACATGTGATTGGGTTCTGACTTAGGTCATTTGAGTTTTAATATCACAATTTTTGAATGTCATTTGATATATGTTTGTTTATTTGTGCTTAAATGACTTATGCATGACTATATCTTGACACCTCTTTACACAAGTTGACTTGCCATGCCTATTTACTTGAGTTTCTTCTTGATTCTTTGCATGTGCATTTGATATGATGTTTACCCCTGGTTGAGGTCCCTTGTGACCAAATTTTACCATTTGTGGATCATGTTTGAATCATGTTTGGCATGTGTTAAGTAATTGGACTTTGAGTTTCCATTTGTGGATTACTTTGGTGCATGTCTTGAAGGTGTTGCTTGATAATTAACCTTGTATGACTTAAGTTTAGTTTGGTATGATATTGATGCATATGCTACTGCCCCTTGAGTTCCTTACTTGGTTTTCATTTCACTTGAGCATAGTTAGATGCATTTGGTTTGAATTGTATGATAAACATCATTACCTTTTGCTTTGTAACTTCTTTGGATCATAATGCTTCATGATATGAATCACTTTTGAACATGTGAATTGTTGATGATAATATGTTCTTGGTTCTAACTTGTTTTCATCTTCATCTTATCTTTCTCATTTCATTTTGATATGAAGTTCATTGGTGCTTAATTGTGCATTCCATACAAGTATGCTTGCCTTTTTTTTCATGTTCATCTTTGCATGCTTACTTGAGATTGTTTTGCATTGATCCTTGAAACATTTTGATGATTTGAGTTGGACATTTATGATATGATGTGCTTGCTGCCATTTATTGTATCTCATCTTCTCCTTCTCTTTCTCTTTTCTTCTCTTTCACTCTCTTCCTCCCATGGATCTCAAGACTTGTTTAAGTCTTGGATTCTCTCCCTTTAGAGCTACCTAGTCCAACTTAATTTTTGATTAAGCTTGAAGTAGGATTAGCATTAGGTTTTAGGTAGTCGTCTCTCCTAAGCCTCACTAACCATAGGTCATCCATGCATGATAACATTAGGACTCTTAGTTTCCCTTTAGAGTTTCCTTTGTATCTTATCTCTTCTCATCTCAAAAATTCTTGAAAACACTTAATAAAGATAAAGTGTATTGCGCACGAGCCTTAAGCGTTGGAAGTGGGGAGTGAGGGGTTTCCCTTCATTCTTATAGGGTACCTAGTGTACGTCCTGTTGGGCACGATACACGAAGCATTCGTTCCTATGTCATAGACTTGGGTGCAATGCAAGTTATGAACTAACTTCAAACACTTCTGTCTAAAAAAGACAAAACCAATTCAAATATTTTTGTCCTTCGGGATTGTTGGGTTTCAAATTTCATTTTCAGAAAAGAGCTCGTCGCTCACGTAAAAAACACTTACCCATTCGTGGTCGTAACCACAAACTACATTAGCTCTGATTCCTCTCTCTTGTCCGATTGAGGATATGTAGGCACAAGACAGCGATTGTCTTGACGAGCAACCTTCCCGCACGGTTCCTGTCCGAACTACATTGACTCTGACTTTCCCATTGCACTGAGGGAGTACGTAGGCCTAGGACAACAATAACGTCCTATCGAGTCACTTCTTTTTTCTTCTCTTCTTCGTTTCTTCGTTCTTTCCGTTCTCGTTTCTTCTCCGGTCCAGTAGCAGTGGAGTTCCAGACGACGACACCCCTTGATGCAACAACAAGCGTGCATCCCATCGAGTACGATGGACGTGTTGGTTGCTAACACCTTCCCTTCACGTAACCGACTCCCGTACCCGTTTCTCTTGGTCGTGAGACCATGTTTTTCCCCTTCCCTCAGGTTTGTGCAGTGTTTCCTTTCCCTATCTCGGGATAAATACACATTGCTGGCGACTCTGTGTTTTTCCGCGCCACTCTCACATTTGTACCGTTGGATGCGAATCTTTCAGGAGCGACAGCTGGCGACTCTGCTGGGGACTCTAGTTGACCTCTTGCTGGTCCATCCCCTTTAGCGAGTCTATCCTAGCGCTTGTCTGTTTGTATTTTATTGGGTGTTTATTATGGTGCTTTATTTTGTTGTATATTATTGTATTACTGTATTGCTGTTTACTGTATTTTTGCTTTACTACTTTACTATTTTTACCGCATTTTACTGCATTGCCTTTCACTGTTATGCTGGACTGTGCTGCGCTGTGCTGGTTTTCTGTTTGGCAGGTTGGGAGGTTCTAAGAGATAAGCCCACTACCCAGGCTCGAGCATACACATAGGTTTTAGTGTGGGCAGGCGTGACGCTCCCGTGGTATTGGCCACGTGCGGGTGATCACGATCCCCACAGTCAGACGAGGTTCTATCGAGAGATATCCACTACTGTATGTTGATACAGGCCAGTAGTTATTCTCTTGAGGAACTGTCGACTCTGATGACCATTCCCGAGGACTCAGTAACGGCACTCCTCCCGAGAACGATAATGGCAGACCAGAAATGGAAAACCCATTACGATTCTCGACCCGAGGACCCAATGCTGGGAACTTGCCATAGGATCTTTTTTTTGAAAATGAATCAGTGGAGGCGCTCCTCGATTGGCGATAGTACTATACCCCGAGGGATGAATGTACTATTTCTTCTCGACCTCAGTGCCAGAAGCTGAGGACCTTTCGTTTTGGAGAATCAGTTAAGGCCTCCTCGATTGATGATGATGCTAAACCAGAAATGGTGAACGTATCATCATTTCTCGACCTGAGAGCCCGGGATACTGGGGATCTTAGTACCCACTTGTGAGAGGGATGGGTGTTTGCAGGTTTGCAGGTGACCTTGACCTTCCACCTACCTGATTTTCTAGTTTTATTGTGACGCCCCCAATCTATACCCCCAAATAATCATGCATTTAAAGCAATAAAAGAAAAATTCGAAATTTGATCAGAGTATATTTAAAAACATGGCATAGACGGGGAAATCACATCACTTTGAAACCAAACATACATACAACACCTGCCCATAAAGATATGCAACAGTGGGGTAGCAATCAACAGAGGAAACTTCGTTCCTTACACCCACATTTCAGAAATTAGAATTAAAGCGGAAAATCTAAAATCTGATTAACATACATCATGTAAAAAGTTTGTCAAACATCCAGTTATACATGTACAAGCCAAAATATAATATATACATAATACATAATAATCGCCAACGGCCTCCCTAACTACCCGGTGTCACATATCAAAGCCGACCGACAAAAAGGGTGAAGACACAAAGCTTCACAAAAGACCTCCAGCAACTCTAATCTGCAATGCCTCATAGAGCATTATAAAACGAGCAGAAGGGTGAGAAAAACAACCATAATATAAATGCATATAATTATATATATCCACATAATCATACACATATAAAGTATTCTCACCCCAACTATCAAATGCTAACACATAAAGCATATACCGATTATATTCACATAATCACATATTCACTCATAATACATATGTTTATACACGAAACACATCATCCATAATTCCAAGCATGTAACACGAATGCACATCAATTCACCAATACCATCACAAATTCCACACATAATCAAACAATCAGACTATGCTTCATACAAATGCACAGAGACCGACACAACGACTCTATGCAAATGCCATGCGGTACCGACTCCAAATATTTCTCATCTCTAGTTCACTCAGGAACTCTGCTGGAATCATCGCTCGTTACATCACTGTAACTCCCCGTCGGGCCTACGATGTTCACCCGTCGCTTGCAGTCCTCCTTGCATGAGGCTCACGACGTTTATGGATCGCTTGCAGTCCTTCTTGTCTAAGGCTCACGATCCGATCGCTTGCAGTCCTCCTTACATGAGGCTCACGATCATCTATAACCACCTTTTCAGTCCTTCTTACATAAGGCTCACGGTGTTATAGCAGATTCTCTCAGGAATCAAACCGCCACTCAGGACGTCACAACAATGCGTATCATGATGCTTGGCATACAAGAACTCATGACAAACAATGCATTTTCACACATATATGCAACCATAAACATGCATATATAATCAAATACAACTCGTTGCATTTATTTGCCTTTCGGCCACAATTCATCACCACAACATGTCATCACAAGTATTTCCATCACACAACAGCACATGGCATAATACACATCAATTATGCACACTTACAACGACAACAGTCGACAATCGACACTATTCACTTTTCCCGACATAATTAAATCGGCTAACAAATTCCAAAACATCATAATCACCAAGTACAGTTCAATACCTTTCCAACGACACCAAGAATGACAAAATCAGATAAACGGAACAAAAGTTACGGACTAAACAAGGAAAGACATCGCAAAAAAACACATTCTGCACCCTTGCTGGCCATACGCGTATTGCCCTCAGCCATACGCGTATTGCCTTACCCCATACGCGTATTGCCTATTTTCCTTCATTGCCATACACGTATTGCCCTCAGCCATACGCGTATTGCCCTACCCCATACGCGTATTGCACTGTACCATACGCGTATGGGCAGCGAAACCCAGAATTTTTCCTGCTGCGTTGCTGTTACGAATTTCACACCCAAAACCCTCCAAATCATCAACCAAACTCAGAAAAATACCAATTTGATGTACAACAACATATATCTTTCATGTATCAACAACAAGAAACCAGAAAAACATCATTTCCGACACGATTAAATCGAATTCTAACACTTTCTACCAAAAATGGGTTTTGAAGTATTTTTCATATAATTCAACAAAACAACAAACAAACACATACACAATCATACACATGTATAAGATAATTGAATTTCGCACCCTTACCCGATTTAATCGATACCCAAGCTTGCTCCTGATGATTTTCCACTCTTTTCTTCACTTTCTCTCTTTTCTCTCTTCTCCTTTTCTTTTCTTTCTTCCCTTCTCTTTTTCTTCTTCTCTTACTATTTTTCTTTCTTTTCTATTTCTATTTTTCTTTCTTTTACTAACTTAATAAAATACACCCAAATGCCCAAAATACCCCTACACTCAATTTTCTCGCAAACGATCCCAAAACGCGATAAAATATAATCACGACGAAAAATAACATATTTTCACACAAAAGTCGAAAATAAAATAAAATAATAATAAAATAATCAAAAGACTCAATAAAATAAAAACTGACAAAAACTGGGGCGTTACAATACTCCCCCACTTAGAAATTTTCGTCCTCGAAAATATAACGAGACGAACCACTCTGGATGCGACTCTCGCATCTGACCAACAAACATCAGGCCTACCAAAAAGGCACACCACGAATAACACAACTGACAAACCACCTTGCTAACCTTAAACACAACGATAACACGACAACGACGACAACAACGACAAGATGCAAAACCCATACAATGCACTTGACGACCAACTCACAACTCAAGGAATACGCAAAACACAACTCACAGGCTCACTCTTGAACCGAAACACAACAGGACCGTCACCGCCACCGTAGGTAACACTCCTCTAATTCCCATACAAAAATTAGCTCTTCGCACTCGAACCACCACAATGGAAACAAGACAATAACCCAAACAAGAACATAAAGTTCCACGACACCACACGGTCTCAACAGCATCTACAAAACCAGAACACCAACATCCTTGTCACACAACCATACCACAACACCGCTACGATTCACCAATCGAACATAAAACCAAAACATCCCCCAACTTAGCAACACATGGATACTATTAAAACCTTTCTCCTAACACTTCCACTCTGAAACATCCAATGATCTCATCATTCCTACCGATTTCCAATGTTCAACCTAAGAACTCTTACAAGTCGCACACACATATACGAAATGTGCCACATCACGCTTCCGCTGCGCACTCTGATGACTCGTAACCATCTATACCACCAATATCTCTCCCAAGGTCTAACTCTTTCACGAACTTTCCATAAACTACTGTTCACTTTAATATTCTACCTCGCATTCTTTCGCGTTATCTCGTACACCAGATACAAGCCTTTGTACTGCTCAAACAATTCTAATACTCGGACCACCAAAACAGCCATTCATAGAAACTTTCATCTTAAATCCTCAGACACCGCAATAACTCTTCTCAACTTCTAACCACTCTCGTTGTCTCTATACCTTCAGACCAAACCAGTACTCAACATTCTTGTAATTACCAAGCACTTCGAATCTAGAATCATAAAGATAATACTTCCAATATTCCAACTCAATTGCAACTGCAAACAATTCCGATTTCCACAATAATACTAATCCTTTCTCGAATCCTCAAATGTCGGCAAACATAAGCCACGACTTACTCTCTTACCCTAACACACTGACTACTCATCCAAGATACATCCCACACAATCGACTTCACCTTTGCAAGTCAACTGAAGTAACCAAACGCTAGTCTTGGAAAAGCCTCCCATACCCTTCAATAATAACCAACAAAAGTCCAAAAAGTTCCCAATCACCTTTACCAACTTCGATCCTCTAATAACAACACCGCATCTACTTCCGATGACAACAACATAACCCGACACACAAGTCGATAGCAGCCTCAACTCAAGCAAATCACTACTCTTATCAAACATCCCAACAATTGTAATTCTAATCCCAAAAATGAATACTTAATCTAAATCGTCATCTTATACCACTATCCGTAATCCATACACAATCCCTTCTATTGATAATCCAAATTCCAACCTATTACAACACCCAACCAAAAAGAACTCTTAATGATTTCCCAAGTTAACCACCTACCAGAACCTCTAATCCAACTCATCTTTTGATATAAGAATCTTCATTGCCACAACCAAACAATCTATAGCCAACTCTTTCTATTTCAAGTAATCCGTTTCACACCACTATCAAGCCGGAAAGACACGTCCATACATCCAACATAATTCCCGTCTACTATCAACAAGAGATTAAGGGTGATCAGTTCCTCAATTTGCCAATAGACAGCCGACAATCATGATGAAGCATAAACCGTCTCCACCCAACCATAATAGCATTCCTTACAATCAGCTGCGACATGTCCCTTACGTCCACAATTGATGCATTTCAGTTTATTCTTCGCACAATCAAACTGAAGATGTCCTTCTTTACCACACTTGTAACATCTCGGGGGATTAGATGTTCCTCCATCACTTGCCTTTCTCTCAAAATTACCCCTATGTTTACCATTGTCAGCGGGTGTCACATAAGGACTACCACGAGACTGTTGTTTCCCTTTTCTGTCATTCACACTTTTATAGTGAGCCGAACGAGCCTTACAATCTTCTTCATAAATCCTACAACAATCAACCAAGTCAGCAAACCTTCTAATCCTTTGGTAACCGATTGCCTGCTTGATTTCAGGACGCAATCCGCTTTCATACTTCACACACTTAGAAAATTCCGCAGTAGGTTCAGCATAATGTGGATAAAACTGCACCAGCTCCACGAACTTAGCAGTATACTCAACAACAGACCTATTACCTTGGTTTAATTCCAAAAACTCTATCTCTTTCTTTCCTCGGACATCCTCGGGAAAATACTTCCTCAGAAACTCTCGGCTAAACACTTCCCAAGTGATCTCTTCTTCCTCTGCAGCTTCCAACACCTGACGAGTACTGACCCACCAATCATCAGCCTCATCATGTAACATGTGAGTACCCAGCCTCACCTTGTGATCATCTTCACAATCCATTACTCGGAAAATCCTCTCAATCTCTTTCAACCAAATCCGTGCACCATCCGGATCATGTTTCCCTTTAAAGATCGGCGGCTTATTCTTTCTAAACTCATCATTTCCTGCAGCATTCGGTGCACCCTGCACAGCTCGTGCCATAGCCTCCATTGCAGCAGCCAAAGCAGCATCGTTCCTACCAGCCATATTCTGTTCATCCCCAATAACATCAACAATGGTTAAACAAACAGCTCACCGAACCACAAGGACCAGCAAAGACACACACAACAGACACAACTGACACGGACTGGCTCTGATACCACTTAATGTGACGCCCCCAATCTATACCCCCAAATAATCATGCATTTAAAGCAATAAAAGAAAAATTCGAAATTTGATCAGAGTATATTTAAAAACATGGCATAGACGGGGAAATCACATCACTTTGAAACCAAACATACATACAACACCTGCCCATAAAGATATGCAACAGTGGGGTAGCAATCAACAGAGGAAACTTCGTTCCTTACACCCACATTTCAGAAATTAGAATTAAAGCGGAAAATCTAAAATCTGATTAACATACATCATGTAAAAAGTTTGTCAAACATCCAGTTATACATGTACAAGCCAAAATATAATATATACATAATACATAATAATCGCCAACGGCCTCCCTAACTACCCGGTGTCACATATCAGAGCCGACCGACAAAAAGGGTGAAGACACAAAGCTTCACAAAAGACCTCCAGCAACTCTAATCTGCAATGCCTCATAGAGCATTATAAAACGAGCAGAAGGGTGAGAAAAACAACCATAATATAAATGCATATAATTATATATATCCACATAATCATACACATATAAAGTATTCTCACCCCAACTATCAAATGCTAACACATAAAGCATATACCGATTATATTCACATAATCACATATTCACTCATAATACATATGTTTATACACGAAACACATCATCCATAATTCCAAGCATGTAACACGAATGCACATCAATTCACCAATACCATCACAAATTCCACACATAATCAAACAAACAGACTATGCTTCATACAAATGCACAGAGACCGACACAACGACTCTATGCAAATGCCATGCGGTACCGACTCCAAATATTTCTCATCTCTAGTTCACTCAGGAACTCTGCTGGAATCATCGCTCGTTACATCACTGTAACTCCCCGTCGGGCCTACGATGTTCACCCGTCGCTTGCAGTCCTCCTTGCATGAGGCTCACGACGTTTATGGATCGCTTGCAGTCCTTCTTGTCTAAGGCTCACGATCCGATCGCTTGCAGTCCTCCTTACATGAGGCTCACGATCATCTATAACCACCTTTTCAGTCCTTCTTACATAAGGCTCACGGTGTTATAGCAGATTCTCTCAGGAATCAAACCGCCACTCAGGACGTCACAACAATGCGTATCATGATGCTTGGCATACAAGAACTCATGACAAACAATGCATTTTCACACATATATGCAACCATAAACATGCATATATAATCAAATACAACTCGTTGCATTTATTTGCCTTTCGGCCACAATTCATCACCACAACATGTCATCACAAGTATTTCCATCACACAACAGCACATGGCATAATACACATCAATTATGCACACTTACAACGACAACAGTCGACAATCGACACTATTCACTTTTCCCGACATAATTAAATCGGCTAACAAATTCCAAAACATCATAATCACCAAGTACAGTTCAATACCTTTCCAACGACACCAAGAATGACAAAATCAGATAAACGGAACAAAAGTTACGGACTAAACAAGGAAAGACATCGCAAAAAAACACATTCTGCACCCTTGCTGGCCATACGCGTATTGCCCTCAGCCATACGCGTATTGCCTTACCCCATACGCGTATTGCCTATTTTCCTTCATTGCCATACGCGTATTGCCCTCAGCCATACGCGTATTGCCCTACCCCATACGCGTATTGCACTGTACCATACGCGTATGGGCAGCGAAACCCAGAATTTTTCCTGCTGCGTTGCTGTTACGAATTTCACACCCAAAACCCTCCAAATCATCAACCAAACTCAGAAAAATACCAATTTGATGTACAACAACATATATCTTTCATGTATCAACAACAAGAAACCAGAAAAACATCATTTCCGACACGATTAAATCGAATTCTAACACTTTCTACCAAAAATGGGTTTTGAAGTATTTTTCATATAATTCAACAAAACAACAAACAAACACATACACAATCATACACATGTATAAGATAATTGAATTTCGCACCCTTACCCGATTTAATCGATACCCAAGCTTGCTCCTGATGATTTTCCACTCTTTTCTTCACTTTCTCTCTTTTCTCTCTTCTCCTTTTCTTTTCTTTCTTCCCTTCTCTTTTTCTTCTTCTCTTACTATTTTTCTTTCTTTTCTATTTCTATTTTTCTTTCTTTTACTAACTTAATAAAATACACCCAAATGCCCAAAATACCCCTACACTCAATTTTCTCGCAAACGATCCCAAAACGCGATAAAATATAATCACGACGAAAAATAACATATTTTCACACAAAAGTCGAAAATAAAATAAAATAATAATAAAATAATCAAAAGACTCAATAAAATAAAAACTGACAAAAACTGGGGCGTTACATTTATCACTGTGGTTGCTTTTGTTCTGGGTTTTGGTACAGAGCCTTGATTTATTCAGTCAGCGCAGTGTAGCCAGTTTGTGTGGATACCTTGATCCCATGCTTCGCATTGCATTCCATTTTTTTGACATTCATGTTTTTGCATTTCCAGGTAATATCTAGTCTTTTGATTCCAGTCAGAGGGTGTTCATAGGGATGGACACTAAGAGGGGTAAGAAGCACATCATCGTCTACAAGTTCCCGAAGATCACTCTTGGTCCGTTGAACAGTTTACAGAGTATGGCTGGTCCAGAAGTTTTGGGAGCCTTTGAAGAGAAGTATGGTTGGATATTATCCCTGGTTCGGAGCCTCAATAAATATGAATATAATGGGCTACACACCTTGATGCAGTTTTTTTATTCTTCCTTGAGGTGCTTTGTGATGCCAGATTATGTGTTGGTTCCTACCCTGGAAGAGTACTCCAACATTTTGAGGATTCCTGTCAAAGAAGGTGTTCCTTTCTGTGGTTCCCAAGGAGATTGTGATTTCCAAGCAGTGGCTGAGGCTCTTTATTTGAGCAAATCGACAATGGAGGATGACTTTTCTAAGAAGGGAAAATCCCGAGGCTATCACTTGGAGTACTTGGTGAAGAGGGCTCAAGAAGAAGCTAAGGAGAAGAGGTGGATAGCTTTCAATGCAATATTGGCTCTGTGTATATATGGCATTGTGTTACTCCCTAACGAGTCTGAGTTTGTTAATACGGATGCCATTCAGATATTTACAGCTCAGAATCTGGTACCGACTTTGTTAGGTGATCTCCACTACGCCCTATACAATAGGAATGAGAAAAGACGAGGTGGGGTGGTTTGTTGTTGCGCATCTCTTTTTTACAAGTGGTTTGCCAAACGTTTACCCTGGTCAGGTGCTTTTGTGGATTCAAAGACTTCTTTAGAGTGGAGTAAGCATCTGATTGGCCTAGCTGCTAAAGATATTCTTTGGGTGGATAAGGGATTATTGGGGACTGATATTTTGCATAGCTGTGGCAAGTATCCTAATGTACCCTTGATCGGAAGAAAAAGAGGTATTAACTAAACCCGTCTTTGGCTATCAGGCAGTTTACATACGCCCTAAAAGATCCTCCAGCTGGAAAAGATTTGGAAGAATTTTTGTATTTTCATATGATTGATGGTGTGGCTATTGCACAAGAAGCTTCTGAAGCTTGGCCCAGCAGACAGAAGATAGGTAAAACCATTTTGGGTAAACCCAATAATCAAGCTTTCGCTCCACATGTTGAACGGGTAAAGAAGAGGGTAGAAGAGTTATATTTACCTTTTGATCGGGCGCCTCCCTTGTATCCAGAGATTGTGGAAGAGAGACTCACTGTACCACTCGAAGAATTCGACAAGCAGCGAAAGTTGGTATTTGATCTGAGGGTGGAAAACTCTGATATGAGTAGTCAGCTACAGAATGCTCTACATGACAACTTGGAGTTGAAATGGAAAGTTCAAGACATGACAACGCATCTAGAAAAAAGAGAGAAGGATTTTGCCAACAGAGCTCAGCACTTCAAAAAGGTCAGTATGGCTGCTGAATCATCAGGAAAAGCTAAAAGGAAAAACAAGAAGCTTTTGACTAAAGTAGAAGACAAGCTTGCCACGTATCAGGATATGTGGGAGGAGGTCAAGATTGAGAATGGAGAACTGAAAGAAGAACTTCAGGCAGTGAAAGCAAGGAAAGATCGTTACTTTGCCAAGTGGAAAGAAGCACAGAAGGAAATTGAAGAGCTCAAGTTGCAAGCCGAGGTCAAGAAGTTTAGGCGCGAGGACGACAACGCTGAAGAGCAGATTGTTAAATTGAACCAAGAGATTGCAAAAAGAAACAAGTTGATCAAAGGGCTGATAAAGCAACCTGCACATCCTGACACTGTGAACCTTCTTGAGGAAGTTGAAGCTAGTTTGTTTGGAATTGATTTGTAGTTGATTTTGTTGTTTATCTTTTTTTGGGATTACCATCAGGTTTGTTGATGGAGTCACCTTTGATTACGCTTGAATTTGTCTGTAGGAACTACTTTGTTTTCGATAATGGAATATTTGGTTTAACTATCTGTGCTCTGGCAGTTCTGGTTTTCAGAGAGGGTTTGTCCCTGTGGTTTGATCCGGTGGTATTTCTGGGTTCGGATTTATTTTCCGATAGTGTGTCTAACCCCTTGCCCGATTTCATGGAGTGGAATCAAAGCGGATGTGTCCTGGAAATGTTCAAATATGTTGTTTGCATTTTTGCATTCGCATTTGCATAATCATAACGTTTTTGCATTGCAGGTTATCTTGGATTCTCTAGTTTTCTTATGCTCTCTCTTTTTGTCTGTCAGGATTGATCAGCCAACTCATCGGTATTCTACCAGGCTTAATCAAAGCAGAGTGATGGACAAAGTTCAGGCAGACATGGCAGCTATGCAAGCTCGCATTGATCAATTCATGGAGATGATGCAAGGTGTGGTGCAAAGTCAGAATGAATTCAGAACTCTAGTTCAGCCTTTGGTGTCGCAGGTTGATGAAAATGGTATCTTACATGGTGGTTTTGTTAATCGTGTTATTCCTCCGGGCGGAGGTGGTGCTGGTATCAACATTCCTATTCCTGGTGCTGGTGGACAGGGTGGGATTCCTTCAGTGGTTGGAGAAGGAAGCACTGTTCGAGCTATCCATGGCCATCGTATTGATGATCAACAGGATGATGTTTTTTCAGTCAGAAGCTTGGACGATGGCCTACCTGTGGTCAGTGATGAGAGGATCCATTTAATTGAGGCGCAATTGAAGGGGGTTGTGAAACAGGATGATCTGGGAATAGATTTGGACGACCTAGGGTTGGTCCCTGATATTTTCATTCCGCACAAGATTCAGATTCCTACACTGGAGAAGTATAATGGTTCTACCTGCCCGAGAACTCATGTAAAGGCTTATACCAGGAAGATGGCTGCTCATGCCAAAGATGAAAAACTAATAATGCACTTTTTCCAAGACAGCATGTCTGGCGCGTCTTTGGAATGGTATATGGCGTTGAAGAGTAGAGATGTTCGTACTTGGAGAGAGCTAGCTGCAGCCTTTATTAAGAATTACCAATACAACACAGACATGGCTCCCAACAGAACTCAGCTGTTGAGCATGTCCCAGAAAAGTGATGAAAGTTTCAAAGAATATGCGCAAAGGTGGCGTGAATTGGCGGCTAGGGTACAACCACCAATGCTGGAAAAAGAGATGTTGGATATGTTTATGGACACACTGCCTAAGCATTATTATGAAAAGCTGTTGCCTTGTTCACTAAGCAAGTTTGCAGATGTGATCGCTATCGGACAGAAGGTAGAGGTTGGAATTAAGGCTGAAAAAGTTTCTAGTGGTGACGGATCGTCTTCTGGGCTTGGAAAAAAGCCATTTGATGGTTATAAGAAGAAAGGAGAGGCCAACGTTGTATCATCTCATAGGGGAAAAGCGAAACAGCGTCAGGGCAATAATCAACAAGTAGCATCGGTAACTATCCCAGCAACATTACCTCCACCACAGCAACAGAGGAATAATGCTAATAAGAACAGGCAGCAGGGCCAGTATCAGAACAGACAAAAGAATGCAGAGAGGCATTTTGATCAACCCCCAATGTCGTATGCACAGTTATTACAACATTTGCTGCAGTTGTGTATAGTCGAGCTCCGTACCCTGGCTCCACCAACAGGGGAACTCCCACGAGGCTACGATGCTAATGCACACTGCAATTTTCACTCTGGTGCTCCGGGGCACACTGTGGAGAAGTGTAGGGCATTTCATCACAAGGTGCAATACCTTGTGGACTCCAAGGCTATCAATTTCTCGAATGTTGGGCCCAATGTTATTCAAAACCCGATGCCTGATCATAATGGGCCGAGGGTGAATGCGATAATTGAGGAAGGTGAAGCCTTGAATTTGATCATGGATGTTGAGGAATTGAAGACTCCGCTGGCTGTGGTTAAAAACAGGTTATTGAAGGGTGCCGTCTATCCGGGTTGTGATGAGAACTGCTCAGATTGTTTGACAAAGGATAATGGTTGTGATTCGTTGAAGATGGGTATCCAGAGTATGATTAATGAGGGTTGTTTACAGTTCGATCGGTGTAATCAACAAGAAGAGGTTGTTAGTGAGAAGGTTGCTACTATCACCATTCCTTTCAAAACAATTACTATTTCTGGTCCGGCAAGGCCACCTCCAGTTATTATCACAAGGGCTGGACCCATTCCGTATGAAAGCACTAAGGCTATTCCCTGGAATTACGGCGCAGAGGTGTTTGTCAATGGACAAAAGCAGGAATTATTGACTACTTCACCAGTGAGTTCTAGTCCTGAGGTTAAGGTTGAAGATGATGCTATAACGAGAAGTGGTAGAGTGCTTACTCCTGTTAATGATCAACCCAGTACTTCTAGGCAAGATAGGGGAAAATAGGCAATGGATGGTTCTGTTCAGCCTCCAGTGGTTATTGATCCTACAGTAAAGCTGGTTGATGATGCTTTTTCTGAAAAATGTAAAGGAGTTTATGAGACTCATCCGGAAAAGTGATTACAAGATCGTGGACCAGTTACATCAGACCCCGTCCAAGATCTCTATTCTGTCTTTGTTATTATGCTCTGAAGCTCATAAGAATGCTCTTCTGAAAGTTTTGAATGCGGCCTATGTTCCTCAAGAGATTTCTATTAACCAGCTGGAAGGGGTTGTACCGCACGTGAATGCAGGTAATGGCTTAGGCTTTAGAGATCTTGATTTGACTCCCGCAGGGAGGAATCATAACAATGCCTTGCATATTTCGATTGAGTGTCGTGGTTCACTGATGTCACATGTATTGGTTGATACTGGATCATCGTTGAATGTATTGCCAAAGAAAGCATTAATGACGTTAGATATCAGGGGACTTATTTGTACACCAAGCGACTTGGTGGTGCGAGCTTTTGATGGCTCGAAGAGATCTGTCTTTGGTGAGATTGTGCTTCCGATCAAGGTTGGGCCGGAAATCTTTTATGCAACATTTTATATAATGGATATTTAGCCAGCATACAACTGTTTGTTGGGTCGTCCTTGGATCCATGGTGCAGGCGCTGTAACCTCTACTTTACATCAAAAGCTGAAATACATGGTTGATGGTCACGTAGTGATGGTGTGCGGGGAGGAGGACATAATGATTAGTCAGTTGTCAACCTTCAAATACGTGGAAGTGGATGGTGAAATCCATGAGACGTTGTGTCAGGGGTTTGAAAAGGTGAAGGTTTCTGAAGAGGTTGTCCAGTCTGAGACTACAGAGCAGCCTGCAGTGGCAGATCAACCTGAGGTTTCTATGTCTTCGTTTAAAGATGCCAAAGATGTGGTTGAGGCTGGTAGCTCACAAAGGTGGGGCCAAATGGTTAAAGTTCAAGAGAAGAGGGATACTTATGGATTGGGATACAAGCCACCCAAGAAAGCTGGGGATCCTCCCAAGTTCTATGGCCCAGTCCGTTTCACCAGTGCCGGTGTTTTCTTCGACAAAGTTAATGCCATTGAGGAAGAAGGGGACAGTGATTGTGACTTGGATAGCTGGATCCGCCCCTGCGTCCCAGGAGAAAGTCTGTGCAACTGGTATTCCGAGAAAGTCATTCAAGTGACTGGCTTCGAGTAATTGCTTTGTTTTCCTATTATGTTAATCCTGCGTTCTGCCCAAGACGTAGTGATTTTATATGTAGGGCTTTTAAATGTTGCATGTTTTGCTTTATCATCAATAAAGGACTTTTCACACTCAAATATTTTGATCTCTGTTTTTCTGTTTTGTTTTTATGCATTAAAAACCCACATCAAAATGGCAATGTGTTTCTTTTGTTGCATACATAATAAAACATACCTCATCAATCATGAAGGTCTTTTTGTTCAGATGACACCAATCATGACTCAGCTATAGCTCAGTATGACTTTGACAATCCAATCTATCAGGCTGAAGAAGAGACTGACGAAGATTATGAACTGTCTGAAGAGTTGGTCAGATTGTTGAAGCAAGAGGAGAGAGTCATCCTACCTCATCAGGAGGAAATTGAGATTGTGAATCTGGGAACCGAGGATGCCAGAAAGGAAGTAAGGATGGGGCTGCATTGGAAGACAGTGTCAAGGGAAGATTGATTGAAATGCTCCGTGAGTATGTGGATATCTTCACCTGGTCTTACCAAGACATGCCTGGGCTCGATACTGATATTGTTGTACACCGGCTACCACTTAAAGAAGGTTATGCTCCGGTCAAGCAAAAGTTGAGAAGAACTAAACCGGAGATGTCTGTCAAAATCAAGGAAGAGGTTCAGAAACAACTAGATGCCGGTTTTCTTGCCGTAACGAATTATCCTCCATGGGTTGCTAACATCGTGTCTGTACCTAAGAAGGATGGGAAGGTCAGGATGTGTGTCGATTACAGGGATTTAAATAGAGCAAGCCCAAAGGACGATTTCCCGCTCCCTCACATTGACGTGTTAGTTGACAACACTGCTCAGTATTCTGTGTTTTCCTTCATGGATGGCTTCTCTGGATATAACCAAATCAAGATGGCCCCAGAGGACATGGAGAAAACAACATTCATAACACCGTGGGGAACTTTCTGCTACAAAGTGATGCCCTTTGGATTGAAAAATGCAGGGGCAACCTATCAGCGGGCGATGGTGACTCTCTTTCATGATATGATTCACAAAGAGATTGAGGTCTATGTTGATGACATGATTGCGAAGTCACAGACGGAAGAAGAACATCTGGTGAATCTTCAGAAGTTATTTGAAAGGTTGAGAAAATTCAGACTGAGGTTGAATCCGAACAAATGCACCTTCGGGGTGAGATCTAGAAAACTGCTGGGGTTTATTGTCAGTGAAAAAGGTATCGAGGTTGATCCTGCGAAGGTAAAAGCCATACAAGAAATGCCTGTGCCGAAAACAGAAAAAGAGGTTCGTGGTTTCTTGGGGAGATTAAACTACATTGCTAGGTACATCTCGCATCTCACAGCCACGTGTGAACCAATCTTCAAGTTGCTAAGAAAAGATCAAGCGGTCAGGTGGAATGAAAATTGTCAAAAGGCGTTTTAAAAGATTAAAGAATATTTGCAGGAACCTCCGGTCCTTATGCCGCCAGTGCCAGGAAGGCCTTTGATTATGTATCTCATGGTTCTTGAGAATTTAATGGGTTGTGTGCTCGGTCAACAAGACGAGTCAGGTAGAAAAGAGCACGCCATCTACTACTTGAGTAAAAAGTTTACTGATTGTGAGTCAAGGTACTCGATGCTGGAGAAAATATGTTGTGCACTCGCTTGGGCCGCTAAGCGTTTGAGGTAGTATATGTTAAACCACACAACCCTATTGATTTCGAAGATGGATCCGATCAAGTATGTGTTTGAGAAGCAAGCATTTTCTGGTAGAATAGCCCGTTGGCAGATGGTTCTAACAGAATATGATATTCAGTATGTTTCCCAAAAGGCCATTAAGGGAAGTATTTTGTCAGAATATCTTGCCGAACAGCCAATTGAGGATTATCAACCGATGAAGTTTGAATTTCCAGATGAGCATATCATGTATCTGAAGATGAAGGATTGTGAAGAACCTTTGCCTGATGAAGGACCTGAGATTGGATCTCAATGGAAGTTGGTTTTTGATGGAGCTGTTAATTTATATGGTAACGGAATCGGGGCAATCATTACGACTCCACAGGGTTCTCACATACCCTTCACTGCCCGATTGGCGTTCATATGCACCAACAATGAGGCGGAGTATGAAGCATGCATCATGGGGTTAGAAGAAGCAATTGATTTGAAAATCAAGAACCTCAATGTTTATGGTGATTCTGCGTTGGTGGTTAACCAGATTACATGTGAATGGGAGACTCGTCAAGTGAATCTTGTTCCATATAACAATTATGCCAGAAGGTTGTTACCTTTCTTTGACATAGTGGACTTCCATCACATTCCCCGGATAGAGAATCAGATGGCTGATGCGTTGGCAACGTTGTCATCAATGTATCAAGTGAATCATTGGAATGAAACTCCTTCAATCAGAATCATGCGCTTGGACAGACCTGCTTTTGTATTTGCAGTTGAAGGGGTATCAAATGGCAAGCCTTGGTATCATGACATCAAAGTCTTTTTGAAGAGTCATGAATACCCAGCTGGGGCATCTTCCAAGGATAAAAAGACATTGAGGAGGTTATCAGGAAACTTCTTTTTGAACAAGGACGATGTGTTATACAAGAGAAACTTTGACATGGTCTTACTACGTTGTGTTGATGAACACGAGGCAGGCCTGTTAATGGAAGAAATTCAAGAAGGTTCCTTCGGTACCCATGCCAGTGGGCATGCTATGGCAAGAAAATTGTTGAGAGTGGGGTATTACTGGATGACTATGGAGTCTGATTGTTTTAAATACGCCCGGAAATGTCATAAATGCCAGATTTATGCTAACAAGGTGCACGTACCGCCTACTCCTCTGAATGTTTTGTCGTTACCTTGGCCTTTTTCCATGTGGGGCATTGACATGATTGGGAAGATCGAGCCGACTGCTTTGAATGGACATCCTTTTATCCTGGTTGCTATTAATTATTTCACGAAGTGGGTAGAAGCAGCATCGTATGCCAACGTCACCAGGCAAGTGGTAGCCTGGTATATTAAGAAGGACATCATCTGCCGGTATGAAGTCCCAGAGAGAATCATTACTGATAATGGTTCAAATTTGAACAATAAGATGATGAAGGAGTTATGCCAGAGCTTTAAGATCGAACATCATAATTCTTCTCCCTACTGCCCGAAGATGAATGGGGCTGTTGAAGCGGCTAATAAAAACATAAAGAAGATTGTGCAGAAGATGTTAGTGACATACAAAGACTGGCATAAGATGTTGCCTTACGCTTTGCATGGATATCGTATTTCGGTACGCGCATCAATTGGGGCAACCCCTTTCTCACTAGTGTATGGTATGGAAGCAGTTCTGCCATTAGAGGTTGAAATTCTTTCTTTGAGAATTCTGACAGACGTGAAGCTTGATGAAGCTAAGTGGGTGCGTTCCCGGCTGAATGAACTAAACCTCATTGAAGAGAAGAGATTGAAAGCCATTGCGCATGGGCGGTTGTATCAGAGCAGGATGAAAAAGGCATTTGATCAGAAAGTGCGTCCTCGGTGTTTCCAAACTTGTGAATTAGTTCTGAAAAGGATCATTCCTCCTCAAATAGATCACAGGGGCAAGTGGACTCCGAATTACGAAGGGCCATATGTAGTAAGACAGGTTTTCTCTGGTGGAGCCTTATTACTTTCAACTATGGATGGCGAAGATTTTACGCCCCCTGTGAACGCGGATGTAGTAAAAAAATACTTTGCATAAAAAAGACCCGCTGGACATAAAAAGAAAGTCCAGGCAAAAATGGGGCATCCTGGAGAACCATAAAAAGAAAAGGTTCGGGCAAAAATTAGGGATAAAAAGAAAAAGAAATTAACCCGCAAGGTTGAAAACCTGAAAAGGCAACTTTGTCAAAAATGGGTATCCCGGTGGATTAAAAACCCGAAAAGGGCGATCCGGGCAAAAGTTAGGGATTTAAAAGCAAAGACTACGATCCGCGTTCGATCTGTGATCACTATTCACACTTGGAAAATTCAAAGGAAAGGAATCAGTCCAGTCAGTCATCTTCAAAGGCCAAAGTATCTGCGGATAAACAAGTCATATGGGTTATAGCTGAGTCGAGTCATGGTGGATGTCTGTTCCCCACATTGCCGACATGTGTATTTTCTTTTACTTTTTCCGCAATTACCTCTTTTCAGGAATTGTTTCCAGATGTAAATGCCTATTTACAGGCTGATCGTTCAATAAAGTTTGCATTTCAATCAAAGAGCTTTTGTTTTGTTTTACTTGTTTTGTTTGTGAAAATGTCCGATATTTTTTATAAACATTACATGCTAAATGTTGAGCTTTGTGAAACAAGTTGGAAAACAGTGGAAATTGCTTAGGCGACAGTCACTATAATGATAATCAAAGTAATCATTTTTGCACGTAGACCTTTCTGTTGGTTTTGCAGGATGACAGGTGTACCTCCCCAGTAGAGCTCTCCCTAACTTTGAAGTCTGATCGTCCTCAGCAGTTTATTTCTCTTCCCTATCAGAGCATCAAGGATCATCTTCCTCAGCAGAGTATAAAGAAGTAATTCCCCAAGCGGAGTCGTTAAGGATCGTCCCCTTCAGCAGGATATAAGAGGTTTTCCCCCAGCCAGAGTTATGATTTGGCTCATCTTTCCTCAGCAGGTAGCTAGAAGTTGCTATTTTTACAGCCTCTCCAGCAAGAGATTGATGGAGCATCTTCTTTGATCAAAGATGGTGTTTCCCCACAGAATATGGGGCAGTCGTTTTTTCCTCAGCTAGTCAGGAAACATGCGTTCATCCCCTAGCAGAGTGGATGACGACAACTACTATTTTCCAAGCAGAAGTGCCGATGATGATCAGCGCTCTTCCGCAGGATAAAGGTGCTCATATCCCCAAGCAGAGTCTGGTGGTGATTGGTATCCCCAGCAGGTCTTAAGTCCAATCATTTTTGGCAGGCGTCAAATCCAAGTTCTGAAGTATTTGGTGATCCCCGGCGGAGGAGTTTCCATCTTCAGTATTCTTTCCCTCCCCAGCTGAGTGGGTATTCTCTCAGAGTTTCGTCCATCTCCAGTAGAATTGTTGATCTTGATATTCCCTAACGGAGTGGGCATTCTCTCGGAGTTTCGTCCATCTCCAGCAGAATTGGTGATTGTGATCTTCCCTAGCAGGGTGAAGTTTTTCTCAACATGTTCTTTGGTTTGATGACAATGTAGTTTGTCGTCCTCGGTGGAGCTGCTTCTGTTCTCAGCGTTTATTTCGTTGAGACGGCCTTTTTGCATTGCATAAGCATTTTTTGCATGGCATCCTCCTAAATGCGTAGAATTTCCACTTCGTGTGGAGCATTACGGCAAAATTCAAACATATGCATCCGAAGCATAAGCCAGGTTTGGGTTTTCCTTCGTCAGGAAAACCGGATTTCAGGAGCTATCATTTGACTTTACTCCACAAGTGTTGGGTTTAGTCATTCAAGGCAATATTTGACATTCCCTTGCAGAGTTGTTTGCCAGGATCGTGAACCCGTGATCTCTTTTTACCCCTTCGTCCAGGTGGTCCTTTGGTTTATTCCCTCAAAGTTTTTACCGTCAGACACTCGTCCGTGTTTCCTTTGGTACCCGTCCGTGTTTGAACCTTTTTGTTTCAATACCCGTCCGTATTGACCTTTTGATGACACTCGTCCGTGTTTCCTTCAGCACCCGTCCGTGTTTGAACCTTTGATTTCAATACCCGTATGTATTGAACTTTTGATGACACTCGTCCGTGTTGCCTTCCATTCCCTAGCGAGATTAATCCCCGATAAAGGTTGCTTTACACCCGTCCGTGTACCTTTTCGATACCCGTCCGTATTGAATCCCTTCACACCCGTCCGTGTACTTTTTCAGTACCCGTCCGTATTGAACCCTTTTACACCCGTCCGTGTACCTTTTCGATACCCGTCCGTATTGAAACCTTTTACACCCGTCTGTGTACCTTTTCGATACTCGTCCATATTGAAACCTTTTACACCCGTCCGTGTACCTTTTCGATACCCGTCCGTATTGAAACCTTTTTACACCCATCCATGTACCTTTTCGATACCCGTCCGTATTGAAACCTTTTACACCCGTCCGTGTACCTTTTTGATACCCGTCCGTATTGAAACCTTTTACACCCGTCCGTGTATCTTTTCGATACCCGTCCGTATTGAAACCTTTTACACCCATCCGTGTATCTTTTCGATACCGGTCTGTATTTAACCTTTTTTACACCCGTCCGTGTATCTTTTCGATACCCGTCCGTATTGAACCTTTATTGCACCCGTCCGTGTATCTTTTCGATACCCGTCCATATTGAAACCTTTTGCACCCGTCCGTGTACCTTTTCGATACCCATCCGTATCTGATATCTTTGATTCCTTGACACCCGTCCGTGTTTATCCCCAGCATAGTTAACACTCATTTGTGTTTATTTCATGACATTTCAATACATTGTTTGTATTGGTTTCCAACACTCGTACGTGTTGTGACAGTGCAACATTTATTGCTTGTTCCCCAGTGGAGTCATCCCTCCTTTGAGGATTGCAAATTTCAGGTTTCTTTTGGTATTCAATCTCCGTGAATCCTTTGAACGCATGACAGCCATTGCTATCATACCTTCAGGACCAAGTTGATTGAATAGGGGCAGCTGTAACACCCCAAAATTTGCCTTCTTGCTTTTAGCTAACTGGCTTATGTTTCTTTTCATTTCTTACATTAGCATTTGTGCATAGCATTGGTTCTTAGCATGGGATCAAGGTACTTGGTTCATCTCAAAGGAGTCTCAAGCCTCAAGGTGGTTTGAGGAGTTCATCATATCTTCATAAGGTCAAGAATGGCAAAGGATTTCAAGTGAATCTTTCCCTCCTAACCAGAAGGACCAAATTAGGGTTTTTGACCCATAGGACTTCTTGAAGGGCTTTGTGGATTCAAGCATGCTCTCATGGTATTCCATATGCTCACAAGCACTCATGGAGGAAGACTTGGATAGTGATTCATTGTGGAAGATGTTCAATGGATCAGTTACTTGTGAAGTAAGCAAAAGTCAACAGTTCAAAAGGAAAGTCAACCATGGGTTTTCAAGGGTTCAAATCATGTTTCCCAAGTCCATGTACCTTTATTTGGTCAAGGAATAGCATGGATGACATCATTCTTCAAGAATCAAGAGTTTGTACAAAAGTTACTAAATTTGGAAAATGACCTATAATGAGAACTTTCCATTTTTGGGAGTTTTTCCACCACATTCAACTTGAATTTTCATCATCAAGGAAGCTTCAAATGAATTTTCCTCCAACATGAAAGTTGAAGATCTTTCTCCCCCATTTCCAAAAAGTACTAGTTTGTCTCCATATCATTTGTGAAACTCAAGTTATGATCAAAAGACTCAAGGTTGGTTTTTAAGGTTTTCACATGGTTCATTTTTTCCACCTTTGGCATTTTGGTTCAAAATGACTTGTAATGACCTCTAATGCTTCAAGTCACATTACAACATCCAAGTACACTCCATGAGGATCATTTTTGACCTTTGAACCAAGTGGATACGTGCCATGTTTCTCACTTATTTCACAAAATGCATTTTGGCAAGATGGATTAAAACTCACAAACCAATCAACCACAAGGCCCAATTTCAATTTCATTGTGATCAGCAAGTGAAATGTGAATGAATCACACTTACTTCATGACCAAGGCACGTGTGGATCAAGTGGTACAACACAAAGTGCAAATTTGCATAAACCATCCAATTTCATTAACCAAGGGATTAATCAAGTTTTAATCATGATCAGAGGTCTAATGAGGTTTATATAAGCTAACTCACACGCACAAAGCTAGGTCATGCACTCTATTTTGTTCAGAATCTCATTTTTCTCACCCAAGCTTTCTCTCTTCGAAACTCATTCATTACAAGGGTTTCTGAAGAAATTTTTTCATATTTGTGAACTACACACTTGGTAGAGCAAGAATCGACCATTGTTTTGAGCTGAGAGCAAGGTTTTCATCAAGTTGATTTCAAGAGGGTTCAAGTTCAAAATCCTAGATCTAGCCAAATTCAAGTCTCTATTTGCATTTATTTTGCAAATAGAGCTCAAAAGAGGAAGATCTGTAGCTTTTGGAAGGAGTTCTTGGTGTAATTCGAGCTCTGCAACTTTCAGGTAAGCTTACTTTTCACCATTATAGAACTTGATTTTATTGTGTGCATAATGATATGTGATGTGTACTGAGCATGCTGATGTATTTTGTTTTGAGTTTGGACGTGTAACATGTGCGTATTTTGAGTTTGAAAGTTTTGGATCTAAACTTCTTCTCTTCGATTTGGCCTATGTATTGACTATTTGATGAAATGAATATGATATATGGAATCCTTGTTGAATTCTGGTCAAGATAGTATGCTCATGTTTGATTTCTGGGAAATTTTGTGAAACTCCACCGTGGGAGTCACTGGAGAAGGTGACCGGAGCTAGGGCTCCGGCACCTGGTTTTGATTCAGATGGCTGAGAGTTTCTTTTGGAGAAGACGTAATCTCCACCGTCCATGCCTAGATCTAATGGTCCAGATCTTACCACTTCATTTAATTTGATTTTGTTTCATTTAATGTGTGTGTGTGCTAGTCCACGTTTGTTATCATGTACATGCTAATCTGAACCACTCATCATGTTTACTTTTGTGATTTTTGATTTGATCTCACACGTTGGATGGATCTGATGGTGGTGATTCAGCCAACACATTAAAAATGTAATGTGCCCTTCACGTGCCTTTTATTTTAATTTCTGATGATTGGATGTGCGTGTGTGTTTTGTTGTTATCATGAATCTTTAATCCTGAGCGTTGCTCTTGATTACCCTTGGTTTTGGTTGACTGATTGTGATGCGTAAGATTAATCTTGTGGCTGGTGTGAGTTGACTGGGTCCTTGTTTTTTGTTTGGTATGCGCTGACTACTTTAGTGGACTGGGCTTGCTTTTCCCACCCCCTCCTTCATCCCATTTAATGTTTTCAACGTGGATTGTTACTTGTTGCACCCCTGGCTTCATTTTATTTCCTTTTTATTTTATTTAATTGTTGCATTTTCATTTTTATTTTTTAAAAATAGTTTTATGCATCTAAAAATTATGAAAAAACTCATGAAGCATATTTAGGGTTTAATAAAATTTTGGAAAATTTTATTTTCCATTTTTATTTTATTTTGTGCCTCTGATTTAATTGTTAATTAATTTCTTTTTGGATTGTTTCATATATACACACCCTGCCTTGTTGATTTTTGTTCTCATCATCTATACATGATTTGCATCTCATTCTTTTTGTATTTGTTAGAGGACATGTTGAGGTTCCTAAAAATACTTTTCTCATATTTTTAATCTCTTTGCATATTGCATTTTAGTCCCTCTCCTTTGCATATTGGTTTATGGTTCCTATGTGGTCTTTGCTTAATTGTTTGAGGTACTTAAACTCTGAATTTTGGTGTGATCTTTTGACATGTGATTGGCTTCTGACTTAAGTCATTTGAGTTTTAATTTTACAATTTTTAAATGTCATTTGATATATGTTTGTTTATTTGTGCTTAAATGACTTATGCATGACTATATCTTGACACCTCTTTACACAAGTTGACTTGCCATGCCTATTTGCTTGAGTTTCTTCTTGATTCTTTGCATGTGCATTTGATATGATGTTTACCCCTGGTTGAGGTCCCTTGTGAGCAAAATTTGCCATTTGTGGATCATGTTTGGCATGTGTTAAGTAATTGGACTTTGAGTTTCCATTTGTGGATTACTTTGGTGCATGTCTTGAAAGTGTTGCTTGATAATTAACCTTGTATGACTTAAGTTTGGTTTGGTATGATATTGATGCATATGCTACTGCCCCTTGAGTTCCTTACTTGGTTTTAATTTCACTTGAGCATAGTTAGATGCATTTGGTTTAAATTGTATGATAAACATCATTACCATTTGCTTTGTAACTTCTTTGGATCATAATGCTTCATGATATGAATCACTTTTGAACATGTGAATTGTTGATGATAATATGATCTTGGTTCTGACTTGCTTTCATCTTCATCTTATCTTTCTCATTTCATTTTGATATGAAGTTCATTGGTGCTTAATTGTGCATTCCATACAAGTATGCTTACCTTTTTTTCATGTTCATCTTTGTATGCTTACTTGAGATTGTTTTGCATTGATCCTTGAAACATTTTGATGATTTGAGTTGGACATTTATGATGTGATGTGCTTGCTGCCATTTATTGTATCTCATCTTCTCCTTCTATTTCTCTTTTCTTCTCTTTCACTCTCTTCCTCCCATGGATCTCAAGACTTGTTTAAGTCTTGGATTCTCTCCCTTTAGAGCCACCTAGTCCAACTTAATTTTTGATTAAGCTTGGTGTAGGATTAGCATTAGGTTTTAGGTAGTCGTCTCTCCTAAGCCTCACTAACCATAGGTCATCCATGCATGATAACATTAGGACTTTTAGTTTCCCTTTAGAGTTTCCTTTGTGTCTTCTCTCTTCTCATCTCAAAACTTCTTGAAAACACTTAATAAAGATAAAGTGTATTGCCCATGAGCCTTAAGCGTGGGAAGTGGGGAGTGAGGGGTTTCCCTTCATTCTTCTAGGGTACCTAGTGTACGTCCTGTTGGGGACGATACACGAAGTATTCGTTCCTATGTCATAGACTTGGGTGCAATGCAAGTTATGAACTAACTTAAAACACTTCTGTCTAAAAAACACAAAACCAATTCAAATCGTTTTATCCTTCGGGATTGTTGGGTTTCAAATTTTATTTTCAGAAAAGAGCTCGTCGCTCACGTAAAAAACACTTACCCATTCGTGATCGTACCCACGAACTACATTAGCTCTGATTCCTCTCTCTCTCGTCCGATTGAGGATATGTAGGCACAAGACAACGATTGTCTTGGCGAGCAACCTTCCCCCACAGTTCCCGTCCGAACTACGTTGACTCTGACTTTCCCATTGCACCGAGGGAGTACGTAGGCTTAGGACAATGATAACGTCCTATCGAGTCACTTCTTTTTTCTTCTCTTCTTCGTTTCTTCGTTCTTTCCGTTCTCGTTTCTTCTCCGGTCCACTAGCAGTGGAGTTCCAGACGACGGCACCCCTTGATGCAGACAGCAAGCGTGGATCCCATCGAGTACGATGTACGTGTTGGGTGCTAACACCTTCCCTTCGCGTAACCGACTCCCGTACCCGTTTCTCTTGGTCGTGAGACCATGTTCTTCCCCTTCCCTCAGGTTTGTGCAGTGTTTCCTTTCCCTCTCTCGGGATAAATACACATTGCTGGAGACTCTGTGTTTTTCCGCGCCACTCTCGCGTTTATAGCCTTGGATGCGAATCTTTCAGGAGCGACAACTACAAACTGACATCACAGGGCATCCTGAGCAGTAGGGTGTTCCCCAATGAAAACAATAGTGTATATTGCAAAGATAATAAGCAAACATGTTTCCTGGTATGGTTCAGCTTCTTATTTAACTGAATGTTGCAACATTTTGAAATAAAATGCTACGAGGTTGTCTGCCTCGGGCCAAAATCTTGAAATGCATGCCGCGAGGTTGTCTGCCTAAAGCCAAAATCCACTTGAAAAGGGTAAAAATATACCTCCCCTCGTCTCGGGTCATAAGCCACGGACTGGTCTCAGTTTCTTCTTTAATCAAGTATTTCATTTGAAAAGGGTAAAAATAAACCTCCCCTCGTCTCGGGTCATAAGCCACGGACTGGTCTCAGTTTCTTCTTTAATTAAGTATTTCACTTGAAAAGGGTAAAAATAAACCTCCCCTCGTCTCGGGTCATAAGCCACGGACTGGTCTCAGTTTCTTCTTTAATCAAGTATTTCACTTGAAAAGGGTAAAAAATAAACCTCCCCTCGTCTCGGGTCATAAGCCACAGACTGGTCTCAGTTTCTTCTTTAATCAAGTATTTCACTTGAAAAGGGTAAAAAATAAACCTCCCCTCGTCTCGGGTCATAAGTCACAGACTGGTCTCAGTTTCTTCTTTGGGGATAGAATATCTACTACTGGTTTACTGGGTAGTTCACAAAGGAATATCATCTGTTACCGGTTTACTGGGTAGTCCACAGAAAAAAAGGTTGTCCGCTACCGATTTACTGGGTAGTCCTCAAAGAAACTATTACCTGCTACCGATTTACTGGGTAGTCGGCAAAGAAAAGTATTATCTGCTACCGATTTATTGGGTTGAAAAAATATTACTTGCTACCGATTTACTGGGTAGTACACAAAGAAAAGATCATATGCTACCGATTTACTGGGTAGAAAAAAATATTACTTGCTACCGATTTACTGGGTAGTCCTCAAAGAAAAGATCATCTGCTACCGGGGTAGTACACAAAGAAAATATTACTTGCTACCGATTTACTGGGTAAAAAATTATTACTTGCTATCGATTTACTGGGTAGTACATAAAGAAAAGATCATCTGCTACCGATTTACTGGGTAGTCAGCGAAGAAAAGATTATCTGCTACCGATTTATTGGGTAGTCCACAAAGAAAATATTATCTGTTGGTGATAGACAAAATATTTTAAGGAGAGGCTGCCATTTGTCATCCGAATAGAAAACTTGAGAACAAAACAAGTTGCTCAAATAAAGAGGTTGTCACTCGTTGAAATGTTATAATAATATTGTTGGAGATATAATTTTCGTCTTCCATAGAGATCTCCAAATAGATTCATCCTGGGGAGACGAAGTGCAAAATAAATGCATGCTCGATCTAGGTTCAAAAGCCCAGAGAGATTTAAAAATTGTGATTGTCAGGGACCAAAGTTCAATCCAGGAAATAGCTGGAGAGAAAACAGTCGAGCAAGACTCCATTCAGTGAGGAATGAACTCAATTGGGGTTTATCTTTATCCAGGAATGGAAAAGAAAACTAAAGCAACCATCTTCCACGAGGATCGAACTCAGTGGGGAATTAGAAAGGATGTGCTCTTTCTGCTTAGGGCTGACGACTCTACTTGGGCGGAGAAGACAAACCCAGTCACTTGGGGATAACCAACCAAAGTGAAAGAACAAAGCAAACGACACAAAAATGCAAAAATTTAAAAATGCGCACATGCCATGTATCTATATGAATGAATGTTATGCTTATGCTCATGCTGACAAAACAAGCAAAAAGAAAAAAAAGTTGGAGATAAAATAAACATCTCGATACGGATACTCGGCCAAACTTCGCAAGATAGAAGAATCATTGGAGATGAAGGAGAGCCACATATGGGACCACAATTCTGTTTCAAGGCTTCAAACTTCTCTGGGGGGAAAAGAAAGCAACTCCACTTGGGGATAAACATCATGACTTCACTGATGGGATTGTCAAGATGAGTCTGGCTACTCTGTTGGGGATGAGAAAGATCCACTGGGAATGGATCGAACTCACGATCGAAGAGACTTCATGGGGATAAAATAAATATCCACCGCGAACTGAAGTAGTTGAATGAAAGTTGTAAATGCCAAAGCTGAGGTCTCATGGGGATAAAATAAATATCCACTTCATTGGGGAAGCTCGGATCAACGTTGCAGCTAAAGGTGTCAAAGTTAAAACTTCGAGGGGATGAAATAAACATCCGCCTTCACAGGAGAAGATTGATGTAATGAGAAAATCCACTGAGGAAATAAACATTCACTTCGCTGGGGAAGGTTGAAACCAAAGAAATTTACTGGGGATTCCTAAGCTGCCATCTGGGGAAACCTTGCATCAAGCCTGCCAAAACTGCGAAGTAGAGATTCACCGGGGGATTGTCATGACCGTTGAAGTAGAACTTACTAGGGAATCATCACATTACTTGGGATAGAAACTCTTTGGGTCATGGGTGAGTAATGTCGTGAGACTGATGTAACTCTACATTGATGACCTGCATGGTAGTCGCCATTTTGAACAACAGTTAGTGTGAATGGATCAAAATAATCTTCGACTCTCAAATGCCCCAGATCATATGGTCTATGAGAATGAGTCATCTCAAAAGGATTTTACAAAAAACTTGGCATCCAACTGTTCCAATGTCTTCCAACTCTTGAGAGATTTGCTAAATCTCGATGTAACTGCCCCAGATTGACGGTGTTCCAAGTCTTCAAACTTGCCCCCTTGGGGTCAGACTGTGAAAGAAACAACCGGGAAATAACTTGCCCCTGCTCAGCAAAGTCTTCAGGTAACGTGCCCCTGGATATGGTCATCCTTTTGAAATGATTCGCCATTTACTCATCAGAGTTTCAAATCTCAAAAGATTTAGCTCCTCGCTGATGCTCGTATGCTAGCTTCTATGATGTCAAACAATGTTAGCAAGCAGAAAAAATGTTAATTCTGAAATTGATATTGCAACGTATGTTTGTCTTGGAAATTTTATTAAAAGATATTTTGGTGGTTGAATTATCGATTTTATAATGCCAACACGAATTTGAGCATAGCTCATAAGAGTTAGGAAACAATATCTCAATGAATATGCCTTTGAAATAAACCATGCTTCAATTAGGTCTTTTAAGGGCTGTATCGTGGCTCGGTTCACGGTTTAAGAAACAAAGGATATACGGCTCAAAGTTATTTGTACTCACCTGTTCTCCGTGATGTTCACTCCATTTTTTTTGTTAACTGAAAATTACCCTGCCCCAGGTTAAGAATGAGGTTTTTTTTGTAGAGAAGAAAACTCATACTTCAAAGGCTCAAAAGGGTTAACGAGGGTCTATCTCCCGTATATCTCCGGTGTTTGGGGATTTGAAACAATGCCTTGCATCATCAGTAGAGTTTTATTCAAAAGCATACAACAAGAGATCTGGCGTTCGTGATTTCGTCATCCTCCATTCAACTCTCTGCCACGGCAAGAGATTGGGCATCATTGGCATTATAAAATAGAAAAAAGCATTTTAAAATGAGTGACAATGAATGAATTTATTCAAGACAGACATATTTATTGCATTAATCATTCAAAACGAACAAGTTCTTACATGCAAACCACAAATGCATTAACAAACAAAGAGCATTACATGCGAGAAGTAGTAAATTAACTAAAGCTTTGAGGAGACCGTCTCAGTCTGAGCTTATGGTTTTCATGTTAGGTCAAGAGTCTCCAAAAGACAAGAACCACGTCGCATTAGCCTTTGTACCTCATGTTTCAAAGGAAAACAGTCTTCGATGTCGTGTCCGGGCGCACCTTGATGGAAAGCACAACTAGCCTCGGGCTTATACCACCACGGGAGATCCTTCGGGATGGCTGGCGGAGCTCGTGTCTGCACCAGATTCCTTTGTATAAAAAATGGATACAAATTCGCATAGGTCATCGGGATCGGATTAAACTGTCTTTAAACACGGTTTTGATTATTGAATGATAGACGAGCCTGTGGTTGATGAGCAGTAGTGTTGGTGATGGGAGATATAGCAGCGATATGTTGAGGTTGCTGATACCTTCTTCTTTTTTGTCATCCATGATGCACAACACTTACTTCTTGCTGCTTCTTTTTTCCGAAGTCACTTCCATATTTCTTGGCACTGCTGGGAGCACTTCCTTCCTTAACCAATCTTCCTTCGTGGACTCCTTCTTCCAGACGCTTCCCCATATTTACCATCTCTGTAAAATCACTAGGGGCGCTTGCTACCATCCACTCATGAAAAAATGGGCTCAGCATCTTAAAAAAGATCCTGGTCATCTCTTTCTCCTCTTGAAGTGGAGTAACTTGAGCTGCTAGTTCACGCCAACGCTGGGCGTACTCCTTAAAATTCTCTTTTTCTTTCTGGACCATGGCTCTTAGCTGGTCTCTATCTGGTGCCATGTCGACATTATATTTGTACTGTTTAATAAAAGAGTCACAGAGATCACTGAAGTTGTGGATCTTTGAACTATCTAGCTCCATATACCACTTGAGGGCTGCACCAGTCAGACTATCTTGGAAATAGTGTATCAGCAGTTGGTCATTATCCGTCTGAGTAGACATCTTTCGTGCATACATAATCAGATGACTTTGTGGGCAAGAGTTTCCTTTATACTTCTCAAAATCAGGGACTTTAAACTTTGGTGGAACCTTAACATTTGGAACCAAATACGGCTCAGAAGCACTCTTTCTGAACAACTCTTTCCCACGAAGGGCCTTGATCTCTTTCTGCATTTCCAAAAACTTGTCCTGGAAATCATCCATTCGTTCTTCCATCCCAATACTTTCACTAGGAGCAGCATGGAACACAAGCTCTTCTAGGTGAAAAGGAGTAGCATTTACCACGGGTGGTGGCATGGTCCTTACAGCAGTTGCGACAGGAACTTGAGAAACCGGTGGGCGGTATCCAGCTGGGGTAAGGTTAAAAGGCATCCCCCACAGAAATCCAGGAGGCATGGAATAATGAATTTCACTTGTAGTGGGCATCACTGGGATCGGTGCAAATACTATTTCAGAGATAACGATGTTATGTGATGGCGTACTTTGTGATGGTTGATTCTGCGCAGCCATCAATGCTTCCATCATCCCATTGATCTTCTCCAGACTTTCTTTCAGTGTTGTAACCTCTTCCCGGAGTGCCCTGTTTTCCTATTCGAGTTGATCCATTCTTTTCTTACGGCTGTCTCGAGTATTGTATCGATGATTCAACTAGTTTGAGAAGAGAAACATGAATGAGAACCTGGAATGCAAAGGAATGCAAAATGCAAATGATGCGTATGATGTAGCGTGAACTTCAAGGAACTCAAAAGTGTATTTTGTAAACATCGTAATCAGGACCTCATTTTATTTATTAAATTTAAATTTTTTTACATAATAGCTAGTACACCTTCAAGGTTTATTACAATAAGCAATAGAATACAAAAGGAACTAAGAATCTTGTCCACTAGACGATGATTCTTCTTTTACACGGAGTTCTTCCATCAGCTTGTCGATCTGCTCTTGCATCTTAGCCTTATCAAGGGTGAGCTTCTCTATTTCTGCCTTCAACTTCAAAACTTCACTTGAGTCAGTCACAAGAGGCTTGGGACGAGGATAGGGTATCATCAGGGTGAAAGCCTTTTCACGTGCTCATGCTAAGCAAGCTTCAGTAAGTGTGCAATTAGGATTCTCTGTTACGGTCATTCCTTGCCTGTTTATGTGACGCCACGCTACACAATTCCAGTTTTCAACTCAAGATTCTCTCCTTGATAGAGGAAAATTCTGGCCAAATCTTCTGGATCAGGTACTTCTTCCAATGGATGCCCCAGTTGACGACGAGCGAGCACAGGGTTATAGCTGATGCATCCCTTTATGCCAAGAAGAGGCACATTGGGAAAGTCTTCACAGCTATGAATCATGACAATTCCTCCGTACATCGGATCGTACCATACAACGTCTGAGTGAGTGAGGGCCATGAGCTTCACGGGCCATTCTGTACCATCTTTAAGGTCCCAAAAAGCTGTAGACCTCGGTAGGTGCGAAATAAACCACCTATAGAGGATAGTAGTGCAGCATGTAATCCGTCCTTCTCCTTTCAGAACCTTCGAGTGGATAGCATGGTAGGCATCAGCCAATAAAGTAGGAACTGGATTTCTAAGCATGAAGATTCTGATTGCATGGACATCGATGAAATTTTCAATGTTTGGAAATAAGAATAAACCATAGGCTAGCAGTGCGAAAATGTTCTAGAAAACCTCGCTATTCCCCACATTAGCAAAATGTCGAGCCTTCTCGAACAAGAACTGGGCAGGCAAACCATCGATTCTCCCTTTGACTGTCATGTGAGTTCGGATATCGAGAAGCTTTATGTGGGATGCTCTCGCAATATCTTCTTGGTTGGGTCTTCCTTTTGCGCCGGAGAATGGAGGTGAGTCTTTGACAGGGATGCCCAACAAAACAGAATACTCCTCCAACGTAGGCATCAGCTGGAAATCTAGGAAAATGAAGTAGTGGTAGATCGGGTCATACAGTTGAACAAGCGTTTCTAACAGGCCACCAGCCACTCGAATTTGCAACAGCAGGAGGATCCTTCCATACTTCTCGGTGAAAGCCTCAGGATCTTTGATCTGATTTCCTAGTTCCCTTAACTATTCAACATCAGGAACCTTGAAGGTGTATGGTAAAACTCCTTTCTTTCTGTAATCCATCTTACGATGCCTAGCAAAATAACTTTTAAGTTCCTTGAAGGGGAAGAATGCAAGATGCAAGAATGCGATGCAGAAGAATTTCGTGGAACTCGATTATTTATAACCATCCAGGAATATCAATAGACTCAATTTAAAATCATTAACAAAATGGTTACAACCATTAGTATCGGGATACCAAAAAGTTTATTTTCAATAGTCATTAAAACGGGTTACAAAAGTTTTTCACCGTCCATAATAAACCGGACGTTTACAAATAAAAGCTGAGTTCCACGAAATCAAGAGATGGATGCTTATGAGATGTATGAATGCAAAAACCACAGGTAAGCACATATCACAAATAAGCAAGCAAACAGACACAGAGTCCTAGGTTTGAAAGGTCACGAGCATGGAGTCAAGGTCTACCCTTCCCAAGGTATGTACTAGAGGTTTATTTGTACTTGCATGACGGGTTCTACAAAGTTCCCAGAGTCTACGTAAATCCTTCGGATATTATCGGCCTACACGACTACTCGTGCGGGTTAATAATATTCTCAAGATAAACTCATCTGAGTGTAGTATCGCGTAACAACCATTTGGGACTACTCCCTCATAGCCATCGCACTACGTCCTAAAAAGGCCAAGTGGGGGTAAAGGTAACTACGGTCCTCAGTATCACGGACTCCCAGGTCGGAAAGAGTGACATCAATATGACTACTCGCATCAGACATCAATAATCCCAAAGGGGCCTCCACTGAGCATGGTCATCATATGCCAAACTTGTTAGGACTACTTCCAACAGCCGACTATTGATTACACCACAATCCTATCATATGTGTGCTCTCAAGTCCGGGTTAGGACTTATCTCACCACTCCAATGTGACAACCCTGCCAAACAGAAAAACCCAAGCAGACAGATATATACAAATATACAAGTATACAGATATAGACAAACATATACAAGTACAAACAAATAACATATAAGAAACAAGTTAGGGGTAACCCTCTTAAGGACTCCCCAGTGAAGTCGCCATTTCTGTCGCGGTGAGAATTGGATATCAAGTTATTGATTAACTTGAAACGCAAATCATTATTCACCATCGGTCTTTGATTTATCTAAGGGAAGGGAGAAAGATCGAATGTCCCACAGTATGCAATGCAAATGCAAAAGAGTCTAAGGTTCTGGGGTTAGTTATACCTAGGGAATGTCTAAGCATCCTAGATATTTATAGTACTCTACACGAACCTCTTGTTTTATCATGTTATCTACTACTTGTTATCTGTGCTAAGGGTTATGGGGTAGGAAGACCTAAAGTTCTATTCCTAAGTGTGCTCGACAAGATATCGCATCTTGTGCCTACATATCCTGTCAGGAGTAGAATCAGGGCACTTGTAGTTCCTCTCTGAAGGATACTAAAGTTTGTTTGAAAATGGTCTAGGAGAAAAGATGAGTCATCATCTTAAGAAAACCACCACAGTTTTGAGAATGGACCTTTGCTTCATCTTAGGAGAAGGGCTCCAACCCGAATATATAATCGACGAGTATGCCTCATACCTCTCCTAAGTGGAAAAGGAATCCGCATTTTGTTTGTATTGTGGGGTATGAGATTGTATGTCTCTTCTTTGAGATGATTCACATCTAATTCTCTTGTGTGGAGAATTAGGTGAGCTAAAGTTGTTTGATTGTAAAATCAAATTTAAGGGGGACTAACTTAGGAAGTCTATCCTAAAGTTGTCTAAGATAATCTTATCTTAAAGGGTATAAAAGCCTATAGGGAGGTATGAGATGCAAATGAATATGCACCATGCACGATAAATGATTATCATGCATGGGGTTTTCCCTTGAATATAATGCAAGCAGTATAATAAGAATATGCATAAAAGTGTAAAGTGTAAAGCAAAGACGTCAATGATTAATCAAACAATGAATTGAGTTGTTAATCGTGAATACTAGAAAAGTGGGCTAGTCTTGTGTATAGTGACCAAAAAGGTTGATAGTGATGCTTAAAAGCAACCGACTTACATAGGTGGAAAAGTGTGTAGCGCGGTTTTTGTGGTTTCAAATCACTATCGCTTTGGTACTACAGTTCGATTCATTTTTTATCCTATTGAGCTGATTAAGGAAGAGAAATAGATGTCTCCAATTAACCCTGCTTGCAAACTGAGATTAAACAGTCAAAACGGCTGGTTTACAGATGCTATCAAGAGGGGGTTCTTCTTTAGGGTCATTTTCTTAAGAATAGTGTCTAGGCTATTGGTTAGGATGTTAGGTCGGATGCTTTTCAATTGATGCATGAAGGTACGGGATTTTGGGTTTTTGATTAGTATGCTCGCTAAGATTTCGTAATCTTATGCCTACGTATTCCCGAAACCGGGAAATCAGAGCGATCGTAGTTCCTCCTATTCTAGGGGAGGAAAAAGGTGTTTTGATGTCTTGTTCAAAGCCCAAGATTAAAGCTAAAGGGGTGATTTGTATCTTGTTCAAAGCCCAAGATGTGAAGCTGAAGGGTCTATTTGTATCTTGTTCAAATCCCAAGATGTGAAGCTGAAGGGTTTATGCTGAGAGAGAATTTGTCATCTCTAAAGAGGAGTTGTTGATGTTTGTATGCTGTGAGCAAGGCACAACTTTGATGCTAAAAGGTTGATTGACTCAACCGGGGTTTTATTTATACAAAGCCTAAGGGGAGGCTAGAAGTTGACTTTTCCGGGGAAAATGTTCTTTCTGTCTTGTATAAAGCCCAAGATTGAGGCTAAAAAGGGTTTGACTCAACAAGAGAGTCTGTCATACTCAACAAGAGAGTAATTTGGCATCGCGTATGAAGCCCAAGACGGAGGCAAAAAGGGGAGATGGACTCAATGAAAGAGTCTAAAAAGGTGATTGACTCAACAAGAGAGTCTGAGAGTTTATTAACCCAACAAGAGAGTCTTTTATACTCAACAAGAGAGTGTTTTGCTGTCTCGTACGAAGCCCGAGATAGAGGCTAAAAGGACATTGACCCAACAAGAGAGTCTGAAAGTTAACTGACCCAACAAGAGAGTCTTTTATACTCAATAAGAGAGTGGTTTTCTATCTCATACGAAGCCCGAGATGGAGGCTAAAAGGACATTGACTCAACAAGAGAGTCTGAAAGTTAATTGACCCAACAAGAGAGTCTTTTATACTCAATAAGAAAGTGATTTTCTATCTCGTACGAAGCCCGAGATGGAGGCTAAAAGGACATTGACTCAACAAGAGAGTCTGAAAGTTAATTGACCCAACAAGAGAGTCTTTTATACTCAATAAGAGAGTGTTTTATATGTGTCTTGTATGAAGCCCAAGACAGAGGCTTAAAGTGATTGACTCAACAAGAGAGTCTTTTATACACAACAAGAGAGTGATTTTCTATCTCGTACGAAGCCCGAGATGGAGGCTAAAAGTGGGTGACTCAACAAGAGAGTCTAAAAAGGTTAGGTCCATTGGGGAGAACCATTGTACAAAGCCCAAGAGGAGGTTGCCTTACTACTGTGGATTCTAGAGATCCTGAAGCGGGTCCAAGCGTGGGGAACTCTCGTGAGAGAGACCGGGTTTCGGTGTTTCTTCCTATGTTTTAAAGTAAACTTGAGAATGTCTTTGAGACTCAACAGTTTAGATTGTCCAAGCCTAGAGTTTTATCTTTTGTACTATGCCCAAGAGGAGGCACGGGCATTGAGGGATGAGTATCAACCCTGCAACGACTAGAGTTTTGACACGGGAAAGACTGCTCTAGCAAAGGATGACTAAGTTCTATCTTATACCTTTAAGAGGTCGTCGGGGTCCTTGTATTAATCCCAAGAGAAGGCATGAGAACTTCTAAGTAGCCGAAGGGTCCTTGTACAACGCCCAAGAGGAGGCGGGGATGGTTTTAGGAAGCCTGTGGGTCCCCAAACCCTGATAAGTTCAAGACATGCTATTCACCGAAAATAGATCAAGCCAGGAAAGTTCGAGAATTTGGAAGAAACTCAAGAGATGCCATTCATAGAGAAAAGATCATCTCTGGGGAGTTAGAGTTTTTTTGACAATGTCTAAGGGTGACAGTCTGAGAAAGGGTTCACCGAGAATGCTGCATTTCACGTCTCCATATTGTTTAACCCCAAGAGGAGGGAAGACTGTATCTAGAAATCCTATGGGGATCTAGTTTTGTTTGTATTTAAGAGTGACCAACAGGGCTTTACCTAGTGCTAGACGTAGTTGCCGGGGAAAACTCTAAATAACTATACTAGTATTACACAGTGGATATTTGACAAGTATATAAAAGTTTGTGAAAGAAGACTTACAGTGAAACAGCCCCACAATACAATTATATATAGGAAAGCAATAAATGAAAGCAGATAAACACTTACCCGTTATAGAGTTTCCATGCTGTTTGGTTAGTTGTCCAAAAAAGAAAGTTTTGATAACAACATATTCAAAATCAAAGAAGAAAGTATTTTTGAAAAGATTGTGGGGCTTACAACTCGAGGAGAGGCCCAAGGTTTTTATCAGTGATTGCACTGTTGTTTGAATTCGTACAGTGGGACTTATACAATATGTGCGGCCCAAAAGGTTTCCTGTACAAAGGGATGGGTCTTACACTCTCTCAAGAGGCCCAAAGAGTTTAAGGAAAAGAAATGGGGCTTATAACACGAGGGTAGGCCCAGATGATTTGTTTTTGAACTGGTGATTGCGCCGAGATTTTTGAAAGCACCGTGGGTCTTATACAATGACTGAGGCCCAAAATATTTTGGTTTCAAAAAGGGGTTGGGTCTTACACTCTATTAGAGGCCCAAAGAGGTTATTTTTGTACAAGAGATGGGGCTTACAGCTCAAGGAGAGGCCCAAAGGTTTTTGTTAAAAAGGCAACGATCGCGCCGACCTTTTTGATGGTATCGGGACTTATACAATACACTGAGGCCCAAATCATTTTGGTTTTCAAAAAGGGTTGGGTGTTACACTCTATTAGAGGCCCAAAGAGTTGGAAAAAAAATTTGTTTTAGGGTAATAAACCCATAAAACCCTAATTTCATCATTTTAAAGTAATTTATTAAAGGAAAGTTAATAAAATGATAAAAATACAAAATAAGTGCTAATAAACAACTTATGATTTATGGTTAAGTTTTGGAAAATGAGGGATTAATCACAAGATGAATTAAAACTCATTTGGGTTTGATTTCCAAGATGAATATTCACTTTAAAAATGTTTAAAAATAATTCAAATAAATTTATTCATAAAAATACTAACTATATTAAATAAATAATATAACTTTGATTTTTTTGTGGAATAAAATATTTCAACATTTTTGTGATTTTTTGCAAAAAGAACCAATAAAAAATAATTAAAATTGAGGGAGTTATTAATTTTCCAAACTATTAAAAATAATATGAAAAATAGTAGAAAAGTGGAAAAAAAGCAAAAAGAGGGCCTGGGGCGAGAGGGATTCGAACCCCAGACCTCTTGTGTATAGGGAGCGCGCCTTACCACTGGGGTGGTGATACATCTGTTGATTGAAACACAACCACAAATATACAAGGCTTGCCTTGTTTTTGGCCTGACCCAAGGTAAGGCAAGGCAAGATTTTGGTTAGAAACGTGAAGGCCATAACTTTCTCATTTCTCCATGGATTGGGACAAAATTTAGGTCTATCCTGCCTAGAATTTCACAAGGAATCCAATGGTGGTGGTGTTTTTTTTCAGATCATGCTCCTATTAAAAATCCTGATAGTGGTTTTGAAATAGGCCATGATTTGCATTTTCTGTGCTATCTCTTGTTACAGGTGTCGCTCCCGGGATTTTCATCCTAGTACAAACGCGAAAGTGGCACCGAACAGAGTCGCCAGCAACGTGTATTTATCCCATGAGAGGGAAAGGAAACACTGCGTAAACCTGAAGGGAAGGAAAGAACATGGTCTTACGACCAAGAGAACTGGGTTCGGGAGTCGGTTACGCGTGAGGAAGGTATTACCACCCCCACGCGTCCATCGTACCCGATGGGATCCACGCTTGCTAGTCTCAATCAAAGGGTGTAAGGAAAGATGCTAGAAAAAGAACTGGAAAAGGAATGGAAAGAGAAAGAGAAACAAATGTAGGGAAAATAAAAGAAGTGCTCGCATGGGCCCTACCCCACTGCCTACGTATCTCATCGGGAACATGAGAATCAGAGCGGCGTAGTTCCCCTCACTAGGGATGGATTGTTTGTGTTTTTTAAGGAACGGCTAGCGTTCTAGCTCAGGTGTTGCAGGCTCGCTGGTCCGAGTGCGTTACCATCTTGCAAGAGAACGAGTAGGAGCACGTTCGTACGTTGAGAGTGAATGAGGTGAGAAAAGAATTCCCGAAGGAGACGTGATTGTTTGTTTTTGTTTTTTAGAAGTTTTTTCATTTGTTTGCATATGACAGTGTATCTGAATCTTAGTCATTGGAATGTGTACATTCTCACATTCCAAGATGGAATGGGTAAGAAAGCACACTAAGAGTGAAGAAGACCCCCACACTTAGTTCCAATTGTCAAGGTTCAACCACACTAGCATACTTGTGTTTATTAAGTATTTTTTGTTGATTAAGAAATGAAGAAGTGTTTTTTATTTGTACCTTCAACAAGTATTGCATTTAAGTCCCTCATACAAGATCAAATGTTTAACACATTGACCCAAGATGGGCTATATGCTACACATTCTAAGATTATAAGAGAAGACCCCTTATAACCTTTTCTTTATATGAAAGGCCTAAATGCAATAAATGCCTACCTTTATTAGATATTTTTTGTATTTTCTTTGAGATGAGAAGAGAGACTCAAGAGAGGAGAAAAGGTAAAAAAATCTATATGAACTAAGACTCAATCCTAATCAATTAATTAAGGGAGTGATCCTAAGGGTTTGTGAGGTTTCAAAACCTAAAGTCTAAAGAAGAATGAATTAAACAATTCACTTCTAAAGTAGAAGATGAATTGTAATCCAAAAGGGAGAGTAATGAGTTATTAAAAGAAAGCACATAAGTGCTTAACAAAACACAATATGTAATTGTAAAAGAGATAAGAGGATAGAAGTTTGAATGTGGATTCCTTATCCACACTCAATTGCAACTTACCAAAGTCCCTACATGGTTAGTAAACATGTATACAAGTATAGGAAGCAAAAGAACATTTAATGCACCATAAAACTCAAAAGAATTAGATGAGACATCAAATCCTATAACCACAACCAGAATGTACATCATATGGAAAACAAATGATCATTATCATGCAAGTCCAAGTGGATATGCAACAAACATCATCCATGACATTAGAACATGCTACCATAAGAAAAGGGAGAATGAAAGATGAAAAGAAATGAACAAACAATCATGAATGGAACATGTAATCTAAGGATCAGAATTGAAATGAAATGAAAAATGATTCACAAACATCTCACAAGTGTTCATGCATAACACATCAAGCCATTCAAGAAGCAATAGAAGAAGAAAGGAAATGGAAATTCAAAAGATAACACAAGTACTTCATATTAAGGACACACAAAGTTCAAATGAAAGTGAACATGCAATGATGACACATAACATGTACCAATTACCTATAATGTCAAATGAATGGTTCACAAAGTAGGCAAATGATCATGCAAGTATGCACAAAAGCAATCATGTAAACATGCACAAAGATTACAAGGATATGACATGTTGTAATGCTTCAAATGAAATGTTTTAAACAAAAATCAAATGAGTTCATGAAAATTATGAAAACATGGTATTGAGGTTCACAAATCAGAGATGAATCACATATCAAAGTATCATGTAAAAAATTCAAGGCAAAAAGGCTTTATGCAATGCACTTAGGTCAAGTATACACATCATACAAAGTAACACAAAAATGAACACCAAACATGCCATAAACTAACTAAAAAAATCAAATAAAAATCACTTAACATACCTCAAGATGATAATGACTCAATACAAAAAGAAAAGCATCAAAACAATTTTTGATGATTGAGAACAAAAATGCACAAATTTATGTATCACATTAAGCATGCATACAAATAAAAATCAAAGAAAATTATGGAACAGGGGTAAAAAGGTCATAAAATCAAGAAATAAAATCATGAAAAATTTTCTAAATGTTTTAAGAAGGCTCATGAATTTTTTTGGAATTTTATGATGATGTTTGATATTTTTAAAAAATGAAAAGTAAACGTGTAGAAAAATGAAAAAAAGGAATGAAATGTAAATGTGAATGGGGGTGTGAACATAGCAATTATTCAGTTCAAATTCATTGGGCCTTAAAAAAAAGGAGGTGTGAATATCAATCTGGTCCAAGGTCCAAGTCTGCGCAAAACACACTAGTAACCATGCACTTCAGTCAACAAAAATTGACTCGTTAACAGCCATTAGATCAAGTCAAGGTCAAGCCAAAGTCAAAGTAATCAGATCAAACGCTCACACACGCATGTCCACATTCCATACCATATGCCACAACACACAATGCTTAAAATGAAATCAGAAGCAACACGTGAGAGGCATGTGTGTTTTTTATGCGTTGGAAAGCTTCAAGCCACACGATGAGGAAAAATGGACGGTTATGATTAAAACGTGAGAAAACCCTAGCAATCAAACTCAACGGCCGGAGGTGACTTCCGGTCACCTTCTCCGGCGAACCACCACCCTCTGCAACTTTAATTTCTCCAGAAATCCACAAAAAATATACTAAAATGATGCTGACCTTATGTAGAACACGAATCCAAAGACAAAATGCACAAAACATTCATGAGATGAGAGAATCGAACAGAGGAAGATTTGCCCTAACATTTCAACTATGCCTCTAAAGGCCTATCAACTAGCCAGACAAGTTCTTGAGCTTATAGGAAGCATCAAGAACCTGATAACATCTTCACATTATGTCTATAATGGAAGAAATTCGTACCTGAAGATTTATGATCTTGATGTGTTCTTCAGAAAACCAGAGATGTTGCTTCCTCTTTGAGCTTCTTTTGGCCAAATAAAGGCTTAGATGCAAAAATGGATGATGCTTCAGTGGAGAAGAGCTGAAATCCAAGCTTCAAAACAGTTGCAATGTGATGAAAATGGAGAGAGAATCAGAGAGATTCTGAGATGAAGATGAGGAAGATGAATGAAATGGAGCTCGAAAATCAGTTGCAATGTGGAGAAATTGAGAGACAATGGAGAGAGTTTCTGAGTTGAATGTGAGAAAATGAAGTTAGGAATGAAATTTGAGAGAGTGATTTCTATTTATAATGTGCTCTAACCATGGTTATCATGAGTGAATTAACTGAGTCACAGTTGAGTTAAGTGAGTCATCCCTAACTAACTGAGTCAAGTTAGTTAGGGAGAGCAAGGATATGGTGGTGACAACTCATGGCAAGCTATGGTGGAAGTGAGGAGAAAGTGAAATGGCAAGGCTTCTGCACTAGAAACTTGCTCAGCAAGTTTGTCTTTTCTGTCTCCATGCAAAGCACGTGCTAGTGTATGAGATTTATGTCATGGGTGTTTGGTTTAATATGGAAAGCTGAAGTTATGAAGTGTTTGTGGTGTGTGTGAACCAAATCGTGTGTCAAACTGCTAATGTATCAGTGCCAACATAGGGTGGTTTGCAAATGTTTTTCTCCTTATTCAATGAATGGTTTGGTGTGTTTTTGGAGTCAATTGAAAGAGGAGATATTGGAGAATAGGTTTGGTGTGAAGACTGGGTTGAAATGATGTTTGGAAGAGGTTGCAAAATGACTCATAACACACAAGTTTGAAGAATAGGTTAGGGGCAAGGAAATGAGGTTGACTGGCAATGCATCTTGGCACGAAGTTTTCAGCAAGATCACCATATCTTGAGACCATTATATCTACCTCATAGCTTGATCAAACCAAATTTTGCCCAACATGAAACTTGAAGAGGACATTACAAGGAACATTTTTGATGTTGGCAAGTTTTGCAAATGAAGCCTTTATCATTGAGAAAAATAGGTGTACATTTGGCCCACCAACTGTTTGAGGAAATGATGCGCGCGTGACCTGAAAATTCTTGGTCATGACCTAGTTTTGAACCTACTTTGCTCAAACTTTGATCAATCATATCTCACTCAATTTTTATCCAATAGAGATGTTACACATATGGATGTGAAGCTTAAAACAAGATATTTTATTGTGGCCAAGTGGAATTTTCATTTGGTGCTTCAATTTTAAATGGCCTTGGTTCAAACTCTGATGCAAAATGGCCAAAACTTGCTATTTTTAGTAACCCTTCTTCTTCCAAAAATGGCAACTTTCCACCTCTTGATTTTTTCATGATTCCTTTGGAGTTTCTTGACCAAATTTTGTACATTGGACACATATAACATGAATTTTATGAATTTGGCCTCAAAAAGTTAAGAGTTGACTTTTTCCTCTGATTATTTGACTTGGCCCCAATTTCTCTGATTTTTGATTTTTCTTCCAATTGAACCACTTCTAAAACCAATTGAGAGGTGATTTTCCACATACATACACTTAAGGACATATAGAATACCATGACACCAAGTTTTGTCCAAAAAATCAAAGATATCCTGATTTTATTAGAAACCCTAATTTTGACCTCCTCTGGTTAGGAGGGAAAAATGCAGTCTTCAATTTCAAATTCCTCAGAGTATGTTGTGTATACCTTTAAAGAATGATGAGATATGCCACTTGAGATTGATTTTGGACCAATGAGCTATCTATTTTGAGGGTTTTCCTTCAGTTTTTGAACCTCTTGCATGTTGAAGTATGTATTGCTTCAATCTCCCATTGGATCTCACTTCCTTGAGATTGTGGATGATCAATTGAGATGGTATGAGACATGAGAGACTCTTGGCTTGCCTTGAGGCAACTTGATTGACCTTTTTTGTGCTTTGAATGATCCCTTGATTGTCCACCTTCCACCTGATCACATGCCTTGATGGTAAGAGGAATGCTATGCTTCATTTTTCTATGTTAAATGCAATGCAATGCTAATGAGATGGATATGATATTGTAAATGATAATGCTATGCTATGATGCAAAAAAGGGAGAGCAAATTTTGGGGTATTACAGCTGCCCCTATTCAAACACTGTAGACCTGAATGCCTGAAAGCGAATGCTTTCAGACTTTCAAGGTATATAGTGATTGAATACCAAATATAACCAAAAATTTGCTCTGAAAAAGAAAAAGGAAAGGGATATAACCCAACGCGATTGTTGGATTGAATCTTCAAGTGAAACGTTGTCGGAGAAATCTGTCTTTTGAACGACGCCAGGCGACTACTGGCTTGCCATACTGTTGATGGACTTTAACAAATGTCTTTTTGAACGACGCCAGACGACTACTGGCTTGCCACACTGCTGGTGGACTTTAGAAATGTCTTTTTGAACGACGCCAGACGACTACTGGCTTGCCACACTGCTGGTGGACTTTAGCTGCTCTGCCATTCTAAATAATGGACTTTTACCAGTTCGTGCTGGATTTTTGCCAATCTGTCGTTGGACTTCAATGATTACCAAACAGGCTTTGGAATCTCAAAATTGCCATCCTCGGATGGACTTTTGCAGCTTTTCCAAATTAAACTTGGACTTTGATGCTTACCAAACCGGCTCTAGAAGCTTTGCCAGATGATCATCCCACCTGCTGGAACAACCACCTGCAATATTATCCCACATGCTGGGATAAGATGAACAAACTGTATATAATGATTATCCCACTGGCTGGAACCACCATCTGTCATACTATTCCACAGGCTGGAATAATATGAACAAACTGCATATAATGATCATCCCACTGGCTGGAACAACCATCTGTCATACTATCCCACAGGCTGGAATAATATGAACAAACTGCATATAATGATCATCCCACTGGCTAGAACAACCATCTGTCATACTATCCCATAGGCTAGAATAATATGAACAAACTGTATATAATGATCATCCCACTGGCTGGAACAACCATCTGCCATACTATCCCACAGGCTGGAATAATATGAACAAACTGCATATAATGATCATCCCACTGGCTGGAACAACCATCTTCCATACTATTCCACAGGCTGGAATAATATGAACAAACTGCATATAATGATCATCCCACTGGCTGGAACAACCATCTGCCATACTATCCCACCGGCTGGAATAATATGAACAAACTGTATAATATGATCATCCCACTGGCTGGAACAACCATCTGCCATACTATCCCACCGGCTGGAATAATATGAACAAATTGTATGCCAAAAATAAATTGGACTTTGGATTGTAACTGAGCAATGCTGAGAATTACACCACCTGCTGGGTAATATCATATGCTGACACTTTGCTGAAAAAGAGATTCCGTTGATCCATATAGACCATGCTGGGGAAATTACCGCGACTCGGCTGGGGAGCATAGCGGACACGATTCAATGCTAAACTCTGTGGGGATATCATTACCAAAGATATGATCTTGCCAGGGATCAGGGCTACTCTGCGGGGGATATCCAAATCTTGGTTGAAAAACAATCCGTTGCAACATACTGAGAAAGAGTCCCTAGAGATTTGTTAGGGAAACCCAAATCAATTCCTCGGTAATCTGCTGAGGAAGATGATTGTCGAGCTTAGGGTAAATGTCACAATGCCCCATGTTGGGCGAACTTTCCCTTTGACGACTCCGCTGGGGATAATGAGTTTATAACACACTCTGCTGGAAAAAAAACCCGCTTCAAAGTGTCTCTTGTTGGGGCTGCCCTTCGGAAGACCAAATGTCCTCAAACACTACTGGGGATTATAGATCAGGAATATCCTTTGCTGGGGAGGTTACATGCCCCATGCATGGGATGGTCAATAACTCCGCTGGGGATTATTCTTTGACAAATTTCACATGCTGAAACCTGCGGGAGACATGATACTACCACTTGCTGGTACATCCTGCCAAGAGTAAACTCCACAAAGGATGTTGGTACTAAAAGTTTCGTCTCTTAAGAGGATTTTATAGAAAACCAAGCATTTTCAAACTCTTAGACAAACACTCTGCCTTGAACTACCTTTCACATCGTCTGCAAGGTACTGGAGGATTGGCACTTGTTGTCGACCTGGAGTATTCACTGCATTAATAACCGTTATCAACACAGAATAAATCCATCTTCGAACACCGTTGCCATCACGAAACTTAGTGGGAACTCTTGAATGGAAGAATCGACTTAATAAGATACAACAGTATCAAGTTATAGCAAATATCTGCTCGTGGTTACGATCATGCTGTTTGGATCGATCGTGCTCATTACCTGCAACAGAAAAAGAATATGCACATGCCCCAGGATATTGCGTGGTCTTTTGGGTCCACCATCCAAGGTTGTCCAACAAGCAACGTAATTTCGATTGTCTTTGTGCATGTTTTTGCAAGGCCAAGATATTTTCAAAATAACGTTTTATTATCAAAAATCGGACGTTTTTGCAAACAAAACAGTAAAATGAAAATAAAAGCCCGTGACTGAATATTCAACTTTATTGATGAAATGCCAAAAATTGGCGAATTTACAATCAGAAGCAAACCCCTGAAAGAGGCGATTGCCATAAAATTGAGAAAAGAAATCTATCCTAATGATAATGCGGAAATTGGATTCCAACTGATTTCTGATTCTGTTATAGCCAGTATGTATTCCAACTCTCCTAATTATCTTCGCCTCCGGAAGCTCGTGGTCGGACCAATTCCTCCTTTGGAATTTTGCTAGTTCGTTGAAGAGTAGAAAACGTACAGATTAATTCAGACTGCAGTCATTCGCTTTAATCCCTCTTTTGTGTGGATCGCCTTTTCAGGTTTTCAATCCACCGGGATACCCTTTTTTGCCTAAGTTGCCCTTTCGGGTTTTCAACTTACCAGGTGTACAATTCTTTTCAATTATATCCCTAATTTTTTTCCCGAACCTTTATTCTGTTTTTGGTTCGCCGGGATGCCCTTTTTTGCCTGGATTCTTTTTTTTTTTATCCAGCGGGTCTCTTTATACGAAGTATTTTTTAACTGCATCTGAATTAACAGGGGATGAAAAATCTTCACCATCCATGGTTGTCAGCAACAAGGCTCCACCTGAGAAAACCTTTTTTACCACGAACGGACCTTCATAGTTAGGAGTCCATTTGCCCCTGTGATCTGTACTCGGAGGAAGTATTCTCTTGATTACCACATCTCCCACCTTGTAGACTTGAGGTCGAACTTTTTGATCGAATGCCCTCTTCATTCTGCGCTGATATAGCTGGCCATGGCATACCGCTGCTAATCGCTTCTCCTCAATAAGGCTCAGCTGATCAAATCTGGCTCGTACCCATTCAGCTTCATCTAGCTTAACGTCCATCAATACTCGGAGAGAGGGAATCTCCACTTTTATCGGTAGAACTGCCTCCATACCATATACAAGCGAGTATGGTGTTGCCCCAGTGGACGTGCGGACTGATGTTCGATACCCATGCAAAGCCAGTGGTAACATCTCATGCCAATCTTTGTACGTGACAGCCATCTTCTGCACAATCTTCTTGATATTTTTGTTGGCTGCTTCAACCGCGCCATTCATCTTCGGACGGTACGGAGAAGAATTGTGGTGCTCAATTTTGAAGTCCCGGCATAGTTCAGCCATCATCTTATTATTCAAATTAGAACCATTATCGGTAATGATTCTTTCGGGCACTCCGTATCGACAAATGATGTCCCTTTTCAAGAAACGAGTCACTACTTGCTTAGTGACATTGGCATAGGATGCTGCTTCAACCCATTTAGTGAAGTAATCAATGGCGACCAAGATGAAACGATGGCCGTTTGAAGCAGTAGGCTCAATTTTTCCGATCATATCAATGCCCCACATCGCAAATGGCCACGGAGAAGACATGATACTCAACGGATTGGGAGGAACGTGCACTTTGTCTGCATAGATCTGGCATTTGTGACACTTGCGAGCATACTTGCAGCAATCTGACTCCATGGTCAGCCAATAATACCCTAATCTCAACAATTTCTTAGCCATCGCATGTCCTCCGGCATGGGTACCGAAAGAGCCTTCGTGCACTTCAACCATCAACAGGTCTGCCTCGTGTCTATCCACACATCTGAGCAGAACCGTGTCAAAATTCCTTTTATACAGCACGCCATCTTTGTTCAAGAAGAAACTACCAGCTAGCCTCCTTAACGTGTTCTTGTCATTGGAAGATGCCCCAGGCGGGTATTCTTGATTTTTTAAGAAGCATTTGATGTCATGGTACCAAGGCTTATCGTCAAACACTGCATCAACCTCAAACACAAAATCAGGCCTATCAAGACGAGATACATCAATCCTGGGCACAAAGTTCCAACCATGCACTTTGATCATCGAAGAGATAGTGGCCAAGGCGTCTGCAAACTTATTCTCATCTCGGGGAACATGGTACAACTTGACAGTTGTAAAGAATGTCAGCAATCTCCTCGTGTAATCTCTATACGGAATCAAATTCTACTGGTGTGTGTGCCAAGTTCCCTTTACTTGATTGATTACCAGTGCTGAATCACCAAAGATATCGAGGGTCTTGATTCGTAAATCAATAGCTTCCTCGATCCCTAGTATGCAAGCTTCGTATTCTGCTTCATTGTTGGTACACCCGAAAGTTACTCGGGCAGTGAAGGGCATGTGAACACCTTCTGGCGTAATAAGGACTGCACCAACTCTGCACCCATTCATATTAACTGCCCCATCAAACATCAAACTCCATTTGGATTCAGGGTCAGGCCCCTCCTCCAGAAGTGGTTCCTCGCAGTCTTTCGCTTTGAGAAACATGATGTCCTCATCAGGGAAATCAAATCTCATGGGCTGGTAATCATCGAGAGGCTGTTGCGCAAGATAATCTGACAGTATACTTCCTTTGATTGCCTTTTGTGAAGTAAATTGAATATCGTACTCTGTCAGTACCATCTGCCACCTTGCAACTCTGCCTGTAAGTGCTGGTTTCTCAAAAATATACTTGACCGGATCCAACTTTGAGATCAACAGGGTTGTATGTGTGAGCATGTATTGTCTCAATCGCTTGGCGGCCCATGCGAGTGCACAGCATGTCTTCTCAAGCAATGAATAACGCGATTCACAATCTGTAAATTTCTTGCTCAGGTAGTAGATAGCATGTTCTTTCCTACCTGTCTCGTCGTGTTGACCGAGAACACAACCCATGGATCCTTCGAGCACTGTCAAGTACATAATCAGTGGTCTCCCTTGAACTGGAGGTATCAGAATTGGAGGTTCCTGCAAATATCTTTTTATTTTATCGAAGGCATTTTGACAATCATTATTCCACCTGACCGTTTGATCTTTTCGTAGCATTTTGAATATCGGTTCGCAAGTGGCAGTTAGGTGAGATATGAACCTTGAAATGTAATTCAATCTCCCTAGAAAGCCGCGAACTTCTTTCTCAGTCCTTGGTACAGGCATATCTTGTATAGCTTTCACCTTAGCAGGATCAACCTCTATCCCTTTTTCACTGACAATGAAATCAAGCAATTTTCCGGACCGCACGCCGAAAGTACACTTGTTAGGATTCAGTCTCAATCTGAATTTCCTCAGCCTCTCAAACAACTTCTTCAAGTTGATCAGATGTTCCTCTTCTGTCTTTGATTTAGCAATCATGTCATCCACATAGCACTCGATCTCTTTATGAATTAGATCGTGGAATAACGTCACCATTGCTCTTTGATAGGTTGCCCCTGCGTTCTTCAACCCAAAAGGCATTACTTTGTAACAGAAGGTCCCCCACGGGGTAATGAATGTCGTCTTCTCCATGTCTTCAGGCGCCATCTTTATCTGATTGTACCCGGAGAATTCATCCATAAATGAGAACACTGAAAACTGAGCGGTATTATCAACCAGCACATCAATATGAGGGAGTGGAAAATCATCTTTAGGGCTCGCCCTGTTGAGATCTCTGTAATCCACACACATTCTGACTTTGCCATCTTTCTTCGGCACCGGTACTATATTGGCCACCCAGGGCGGATAGTTGGTTACTGCCAGAAAACCTGCATCCAACTGTTTCTGTACTTCTTCCTTGATCTTCAAAGCCATTTCTGGTTTCGTTCTGCGCAGTTTCTGCTTGACCGGTGGACAATCCTCTTTCAATGGTAGTCTATGCACAACTATGTCTGTATCTAAACCCGGCATATCTTGATATGACCAAGCAAAAATGTCAACGTATTCACGTAGCATGACTATCAACTCCTGCTTTACATCAGCCCGCAGACTCGCACCAATCTTGATCTCTTTCTTGTTTTCCTCCGAACCAATATTGATAACCTCGAGAGCTTCCTGATGAGGCTGAATGGTCTTTTCTTCCTGTTTCAACAACCTAGCCAATTCTTCCGGGAGTTCATAGTCTTCATCACTTTCTTCCTCGGCTTGATAGATCGGATTGTCGAAATCATACGTGGGCATAACAGAATCATTTTCAGAGAAATCCACAGAATCCAGTCTGCATGATTGGGTTTATGCTTTATTTTAGATTATTTTTTGCTTGAAAACAAAAGAAAAGAAAGTGCATTATCATTTTTAATTTTCTTTGTGCAAAAATAAAATAAAGAAAGAGTAAAGGATCACAAATTTGTAAACAAAAACGTCCTTTTATTGATATTTGAACATTATATGAGAAAATATGGTGGCCCTACAAATGGATCCTCACACCTTGGGCAGAGTGTGGGATTTCATGCATTATGAAAGACAAGAATTATTACTCTGAATGGTGCACAACATGAATGATTTCTTCGCTAGACCAGTTCTGCAATACTTCGCCTGGAGCCAGTGCATACACCCATTTGTCCCAGTAAGCTGAGCTCTCAGTGTCATCTTCTATTGCTGAGCAGGACTGATTGGGATTGATAACTCCTCCACTGTTGAAATTAATTGGCCCACGGAATCGGGGAACTGGCGTCCGGCCCGGCTGGTATCCAATGCCAAACTTATCTTCTTTCACAAACACGTCAATAGCTTTACCCCAACCCTGGGCATTCCCGCTTTCGACCACTTCTCTGGCCTGCTTGTATGACGCAATTGATGCACTCGACCCACCTGGCACATTCGACATTACTGCTGCTGAAGTAGACTCTAGTAAGTTATTGATATTCAGGGCTTCAAAAGATTGGCACAAAGTTTCATGAATTTGTCCATCCATTTCCACATATTTGAAAGTGGATAGATGACTCACGAATATATCTTCCTCGCCGCAAACAGTAACCACCTGACCCTCAAACACATATTTGAGCTTCTGATGAAGTGTTGAGGTAACTGCACCCGCTGCGTGAATCCATGGTCGGCCCAACAAACAGCTATAAGCAGGCTGAATGTCCATAACATGAAAGATCATCTTGAATATCTATGGACCAACCTGTATTGGTAGTTCAACCTCCCCAAACACCGGTCTTTGGGATCCATTGAAAGCTCTCACAATCAGATCGCTGGGTCTCAGAACCAATCCATCTACTTCAATTTTCATCAGGGCCTTTTTTGGTAACACATTTAAGGAAGAACCTGTGTCAACCAGCACATGCGACAAAACAGCTCCTTTGCATTCAAGTGTGATGTGCAGCACTTTGTTGTGGTTACGTCCATCTGGTGTCAAATCCCTGTTCGTAAATCCCAACCCGTGGCTCACATTCACATTAGAAATTACTCCCTCCAACTGATTCACTGTAATCTCTTGGGGAACATATGCCATATTCAGGACCTTCAACAAAGCAGCCCGATGTGCATCTGAACTCATTAGCAGGGATAATATCGAAATTTTAGAGGGTGTCTGATTAAGTTGGTCAATGATCTTGTAATCACTCTTTTTAATAACCCTTATAAATTCCTCGACATCATTATCAAAATTGACTTTAGGGTCCTCTTCCTGAGCAGACACCTTGTCATCAACAACCTGTTTTCCTTTCGCTCTTGCAGCGGCTTCAGCCTCTTTATCATTCCTTAGAGTCTGGGGAGCAAACAGTCGACCGCTCCTAGTGAAACCACTTGGTCCACTGACATTCTCAATGCTAGTACCAACAGCCTCTGCCTTCTGCTGACTTCCTCCTTGACGAGTATCAGTTCCATACTGCCACGGAACTGCCCTATTAGACACATAAGCAGCCGATTCAGGAACTATAATCGTAACTGGTCTCGGCCTCTCAGGCACGATGATAGCAACAGGCTCCTCAACAGGCACCTGTATCTCGACTGGATTATAGTAAATGGTAACGGCAGAAACATCCTGTTCTTTCTCTACTTTATCAAACTGGAGACTTCCCTCGTCCATAAGATCCTGCAGTCCAACTCTCAACTTACTGCAGCCATTAACCTGCTTTGAACAATCCTCGCAATCAGAGGCACATCCAGGAAATACCTTTCCTTTTAACAAACGTTCGTTTACAATCAACAGCGGAGTCTTCACCAAATTAACATCAGTAATCAAATTCAACTTCTCGCCATCAAAAACAGCATTTGTGCCTGCACCTCCATGATGAGGCATTGGATTGTCACGAACATTCGGCGGCGTAGAGAAGTTAATAGCTTTTGCGTCGATCAGATCTTGAACCTTATGTTGAAAGGCCCAGCACTTTTCTATTGAATGACCTGGCGCACCAGAATGAAATTCACATCGAACATTAGCATCGTAACCTTGAGGTAATTTTCCGGAATCCAGCGACTTCATAGTCCGAAGTTCAACCAACTTCTCTTTGAGCAGTTGTGGTAACAAAGCATCATACGTCATAGGCAAGGGATTGAACTTACGGTCCCTTTGTCTATTGTTCTAGAATCGGGGTCTACCTTGCTGATCTGGAGTTTGCTGTCCAGCTGGAACCGGAATGGTTACCGCATCTACCTGATGATAGGACTGATTCCTTCCTCTGTCCCCTCCTCTATACACAGCGCTGGACTCCCCTTCTCTTTTTCTTGGCCCATTAGCAAAGGGTTTCTTCGAACTTGAAGCAACATCTTGAATCTTACCCAATTTCAGCAGACTTTCTATTCGTTCCCCAGCAACGACGATATCGGCAAACCCCGTGGAAGGACATGCAGCAAGTCTATCCAAATACGTCCCTTGAAGTGTGCTCATGAACATATCAGCCATCTCACGATCACCCAAAGGTGGTTGAACTCGAGCAGCCAATTCTCTCCATCTCTGTGTGTACTGCTTAAAGCCCTCCTTGTTATCCTGAGTCATACTCTGCAATTGAGTATGATTAGGTGCCATGTCCAGATTATATTGATACTGCTTTAGAAACGCAGCACACAAATCTTTCCAACTCCTTATATGAACCCTGTCCAGCTTAATGTACCATTCCAGGGACGCGCCTAACAGGCTATCCTGGAAAAAATACATCCAGAGCTTTTGGTCCTCGGTGTAAGCAGCAATCTTGCAATTGTAAGCTTGCAAATGTGTTTTGGGACATGTACTGCCGTTGTACTTATCCAGTGTAGGAAGCTTGAACTTGGGAGGAATCCTCACACCCTGTACGAGACCCATGTCTTCTACATCAATTCCAAGAGGATTTTGGCTCTCAATAGCCTTGAGTCTTTCATCCAGCCCTTCATACTTCCGGTCGTCATTGTAGAAACCCATGTCATTGTTGAATGCAGTGAACTGGTCCTCCTGACCATCCTCATTGTTATCAAATCCCAGATGTATCCCACCAGCAGGGATTGTGCCAACAGGAGGAGTGCGCGCGTTGCGATTTGGGATTTCAGTTTCCAGCCTCTGGATAGTGGTTCTCATAGCTTCTTGTCCAATCCTCATGTTTTCTTGACCAGTCCTCAGCTCCTGCTGTCCTTGAGCAATCCCCTGCATGAGGTTCATGAACTGTTCCATCCTTCCCCTCAAATCAGCTAACTCTGTCTGAACTTGCTCCATGACTCTTGCTTGGTTGCGTCGGGTAGAGTATCGGTGAACCGGGGTATCAGCTATCGTGCCTGAAAACCAAATAAAGGTTAGCAGGCGCCTGCAAAAAAGAAAACCTGCAATGCAAAAAATGATATGCCATGCAAATGCAAATGCCATGTTTATCATTTCCGAGGTGGCTCACACCCTGATTCCAATCTTAACCACGGAAATCTGAAGACCAGAAATCGTGATATAAAGAGACGTGTCGTGGTCATGTGCTTGTGTACAGATATATGATGATGACTAATTCTGAATAAAACTGCTCATCCCCATTCAACAAAGTGTTCAAATACATTCAAAAGAGATTCATCAATAACTGGCGTACAAAGGAAAGATGGATCCATCAACAAGCCTGATGGTAACCATTAACGACAAAATACAAGAAAACAAAGAACATCAATCTGACAATTCCACGTTCTTCAGCTTATCACTTGTGCATTTGATCTCCGCAAAGAGTATGCGAGTACGCTGGTGATTAGGCTTTTCAATCATCTCTCTGATCAAAACATCCCTTTTCTCGAAAGCCTCTGTTAAGGAACCCATATGCAGCATCAAAGCTTCGTCATCGCACACTCCTTTGTGTCTTTTTATGCCAGCTTGCGTCTTGAGTATCTCCTTCTCTATGATGACTTCTTCAAGCTCTTTCTTGGTATTCTTCAGCTCTCTTCTGGCTTCTTCTAACTGTTCTTGACTTTTACCGAGACTTTCCCGATACCTTCTCCTCTGCTCATGTGCCTTCTTAAGCTCTTCGTCTTTAATCTGCGACTGTTCCCGTAACTCAGTATTCTCGAGCCTGACCTCATCCCAAGCTTGCTGAAACTTAGATAACTTCTCTTTGTTCTGCGCTAAGGCCTGTTTGGTTTGCTTATGGGCTTGAGTGGCATCATCAGCACCTCTGCTAATTTTCTGAAAATGTTGCGCTCTTTCGGCAAAATCCTTTTCTTTTGCTGCTAGGACTCTTTCAGCATCTTGGGCCTTCCGTTCCAGTTCTTTGTTGGCATGTAGAGCATTCTGAAGACAGCTACTCAACTCGGAATTCTCTCCTTGAAGCTTTTTCACAAAGGCTTGCAACTTGTCAACTTCTTCCACAGTAGCAGTGCTTCTTGCTTTCTCATTCTCCGGATACAAAAGGGGTACCTTACCAAAAGGCAAGAGAAAATCTTCAACTCTTTTCTTCACCCACTCTTCATATGCTGGATAAACCCGGTTGTTAGGCTTACCTAGAGCAACTTTCCCCCTTTTTAGTATGCTACCCCAGCTTTCAGAAGCTTTCTGCGCTGCTTCCCAACCATCTGATGTATGAAAATAAAGGGACTCCTCTACATCTCTCTTAATAGGCGGACCCGTCAGGGCATACCCAAATTGCCGAATGGCCAAAGAAGGATTGTAGTTAAATCCACCCATTCTTCCTATCAGTGGAACGTAGGGAACTTACCACAGCTGTGGATAATATTCTTGCCAATCAGCCCATGATCTACCCATACGATGTCCTTGGCCACCAATCCCATTAAACGCTATTTCCACTCTAGAGAATCTTTGGAATCCACAAAAGCCCCTGATTGTGGTAAGCGGCCTGCAAACCACTTATAGAACAAAGGTGCACAGCAACGAATTATCCCTCCTCTTTTCTTTTCGTTTCGGTTGTACAAAGAGTAGTGAAGATCTCCCAGTAGCGTTGGCACCGGGTTCTTCATCATGAATATCCGTATGGCGTCCGTATCAATGAAATCCGGCTCGTTGGGAAACAACATTATGCCGTATATACAAAGGGCTAGCAAAGCATTAAAAACAAGCCAATTCTCGCCTTTAGCTGCTTCCTGGGCCTTCTTAATCAGATATTCCAGCTTGTAACCACGAATCTTTCCTTTGTTGGAGACATTGGCGTCTAACTCTGATTTGCTCAAATAAAGAGCACCAGCCACCTTTCCAAAGTCAAGATCCCCCACCGATCCAAAGAAAGGGGGCTCCTCCTTGATAGCAATCCCCAACATGTTGGAATACTCCTCCAAGGTAGGAACCAACACATAGTCTGGAAATACAAAACACCTCAGAGGCGGATCATAGAACTGCATCAACGTATGGAGACCTCTGGCTTCATAATCACTGACATTACGGACCATAGATAAAATCCACCCATATTTCTCTTCAAAAGCTTCTCGTACTACAGGGCTCGCCATTCCCTTCAGCATAACAATAGGGCCCAAAGTAGGCGTAAGGAACTTATAGCTGATGATATTCTTCTTCTCTTTAGTGTTCATCTTTGCGGGGACCTGATGACTGGAATCAAGGGTAATATATGCACCTGGAAATGAATAAACATGTATGTTAGGATATGATAATGCAATGCAAAGGGCAATGTGATCAGGTAATCAGGTGTCTGTGCTGGACCGTGCACGGTGTCAGTGTAGCTCTGAGAACAATATAGAACCATAGATAAAGACCATCTGAATATAATAGGATGAAACTTCCTTGTGAGCGACGATGATAGAAAACCGGGTATGTAGGAGGTTATGGTTTCCTGCAAACCTGTAAACAACCCGCCCTTCTCACATATGGGTACTAGGAGGTTCAGTATCCCGAGCTCTCAGGTCGAGAAATGATGATACTTTCACCATTTCTGGTTTGGCATCATCATCAATCGAGGAGGCCTCAACTGATTCTCCAAAATGAAAGGTCCTCAGCTTCTGCCACTGAGGTCGAGAAGCAATAATACATTCATCCCTCGGGGTACAGTACTATCGCCAATCGAGGAGTGCCTCCACTGATTCTCTTTCAAAAGGGATAACCTATAGCAAGTTCCCAGCATTGGGTCCTCGGATCGAGAATGTGCAATGGGTTTGCCACAGAATGTGGTCTGCCACTGTCACAACTCGGGAGGAGTGCCGCAACTGAGTCCTCGGGAATGGTCACCAGAGTTGACAGTTCCTCAAGAGAATAACTACTGGCCTGCATAACATGCAGTAGCAGAAAGCTCCTGATAGAACCTCGTCTGGTTGTGGGTCTCATGAACAACAATACGTGGTCACCACCACGCAAGCGTCATGACTATCCACTCTAATACCTATGTGTGTACTCAAGCCTTGGTAGTGGGCTTATCTCTCAGAACATCCCTCCCGCCATACAGAAAACAACAGCACAGTCCAGCACAATAATGATATGTAATGCAGTAAATGCGATAAATACAGTAAAGTACAGTAAAGCAGTAATACAATAAATAGCAATACAGTATAACAGTAAATACAGCAAAAAAAAGTAAACACCCAATGAAAGAAAAATAGACAAGCGCTAGGATTGACTCGCTTAGGATGGACCAGCAATAGGTCAATCCTTCCCCAGCAGAGTCGCCAGCTGTCGCTCCCGGGATTTTCATCCTAGTACAAACGCGAAAGTGGCACCGAACAGAGTCGCCAGCAACATGTATTTATCCCATGAGAGGGAAAGGAAACACTGCGTAAACCTGAAGGGAAGGAAAGAACATGGTCTTGCGACCAAGAGAACTGGGTTCGGGAGTCGGTTACGCGTGAGGAAGGTATTAGGACCCCCACGCGTCCATCGTACTCGATGGGATCCACGCTTGCTAGTCTCAATCAAAGGGTGTAAGGAAAGATGCTAGAAAAAGAACTGGAAAAGGAATGGAAAGAGAAAGAGAAACAAATGTAGGGAAAATAAAAGAAGTACTCGCATGGGCCCTACCCCACTGCCTACGTATCTCATCGGGAACATGAGAATCAGAGCGACGTAGTTCCCCTCACTAGGGATGGATTGTTTGTGTTTTTTAAGGAATGGCTAGCGTTCTAGCTCAGGTGTTGCAGGCTCGCTGGTCCGAGTGCGTTACCATCTTGTAAGAGAATGAGTAGGAGCACGTTCGTATGTTGAGAGTGAATGAGGTGAGAAAAGAATTCCCGAAGGAGACGTGATTGTTTGTTTTTGTTTTTTAGAAGTTTTTTCATTTGTTTGCATATGACAGTGTATCTGAATCTTAGTCATTGGAATGTGTACATTCTCACATTCCAAGATGGAATGGGTAAGAAAGCACACTAAGAGTGAAGAAGACCCCCACACTTAGTTCCAATTGTCAAGGTTCAACCACACTAGCATACTTGTGTTTATTAAGTATTTTTTGTTGATTAAGAAATGAAGAAGTGTTTTTTATTTGTACCTTCAACAAGTATTGCATTTAAGTCCCTCATACAAGATCAAATGTTTAACACATTGACCCAAGATGGGCTATATGCTACACATTCTAAGATTATAAGAGAAGACCCCTTATAACCTTTTCTTTATATGAAAGGCCTAAACGCAATAAATGCCTACCTTTATTAGATATTTTTTGTATTTTCTTTGAGATGAGAAGAGAGACTCAAGAGAGGAGAAAAGGTAAAAAAAATCTATATGAACTAAGACTCAATCCTAATCAATTAATTAAGGGAGTGATCCTAAGGGTTTGTGAGGTTTCAAAACCTAAAGTCTAAAGAAGAATGAATTAAACAATTCACTTCTAAAGTAGAAGATGAATTGTAATCCAAAAGGGAGAGTAATGAGTTATTAAAAGAAAGCACATAAGTGCTTAACAAAACACAATATGGAATTGTAAAAGAGATAAGAGGATAGAAGTTTGAATGTGGATTCCTTATCCACACTCAATTGCAACTTACCAAAGTCCCTACATGGTTAGTAAACATGTATACAAGTATAGGAAGCAAAAGAACATTTAATGCACCATAAAACTCAAAAGAATTAGATGAGACATCAAATCCTATAACCATAACCAGAATGTACATCATATGGAAAACAAATGATCATTATCATGCAAGTCCAAGTGGATATGCAACAAACATCATCCATGACATTATTAGAACATGCTACCATAAGAAAAGGGAGAATGAAAGATGAAAAGAAATGAACAAACAATCATGAATGGAACATGTAATCTAAGGATCAGAATTGAAATGAAATGAAAAATGATTCACAAACATCTCACAAGTGTTCATGCATATCACATCAAGCCATTCAAGAAGCAATAGAAGAAGAAAGGAAATGGAAATTCAAAAGATAACACAAGTACTTCATATTAAGGACACACAAAGTTCAAATGAAAGTGAACATGCAATGTTGACACATAACATGTACCAATGACCTATAATGTCAAATAAATGGTTCACAAAGTAGGCAAATGATCATGCAAGTATGCACAAAAGCAATCATGTAAACATGCACAAAGATTACAAGGATATGACATGTTGTAATGCTTCAAATGAAATGTTTTAAACAAAAATCAAATGAGTTCATGAAAATTATGAAAACATGGTATTGAGGTTCACAAATCAGAGATGAATCACATATCAAAGTATCATGTAAAAAATTCAAGGCAAAAAGGCTTTATGCAATGCACTTAGGTCAAGTATACACATCATACAAAGTAACACAAAAATGAACACCAAACATGCCATAAACTAACTAAAAAAATCAAATAAAAATCACTTAACATACCTCAAGATGATAATGACTCAATGCAAAAAGAAAAGCATCAAAACAATTTTTGATGATTGAGAACAAAAATGCACAAATTTATGTATCACATTAAGCATGCATACAAATAAAAATCAAAGAAAATTATGGAACAGGGGTAAAAAGGTCATAAAATCAAGAAATAAAATCATGAAAAATTTTATAAATGTTTTAAGAAGGCTCGTGAATTTTTGTGGAATTTTATGATGATGTTTGATATTTTTAAAAAATGAAAAGTAAACGTGTAGAAAAATGAAAAAAAGAAATGAAATGTAAATGTGAATGGGGGTGTGAACATAGCAATTATTCAGTTCAAATGCATTGGGCCTTAAAAAAAAGGAGGTGTGAATATCAATCTGGTCCAAGGTCCAAGTCTGCGCAAAACACACTAGTAACCATGCACTTCAGTCAACAAAAATTGACTCGTTAACAGCCATTAGATCAAGTCAAGGTCAAGCCAAAGTCAAAGTAATCAGATCAAACACTCACACACGCATGTCCACGTTCTATACCATATGCCACAACACACAATGCTTAAAATGAAATCAGAAGCAACACGTGAGAGGCATGTGTGTTTTTTATGCGTTGGCAAGCTTCAAGCCACACGATGAGGAAAAATGGACGGTTATGATTAAAACGTGAGAAAACCCTAGCAATCAAACTCAACGGCCGGAGGTGACTTCCGGTCACCTTCTCCGGCGAACCACCACCCTCTGCAACTTTAATTTCTCCAGATATCCACAAAAAATATACTAAAATGATGCTGACCTTATGTAGAACACGAATCCAAAGACAAAATGCACAAAACATTCATGAGATAAGAGAATCGAACAGAGGAAGATTTGCCCTAACATTTCAACTATGCCTCTAAAGGCCTATCAACTAGCCAGACAAGTTCTTGAGCTTATAGGAAGCATCAAGAACCTGATAACATCTTCACATTATGTCTATAATGGAAGAAATTCGTACCTGAAGATTTATGATCTTGATGTGTTCTTCAGAAAACCAGAGATGTTGCTTCCTCTTTGAGCTTCTTTTGGCCAAATAAAGGCTTAGATGCAAAAATGGATGATGCTTCAGTGGAGAAGAGCTGAAATCCAAGCTTCAAAACAGTTGCAATGTGATGAAAATGGAGAGAGAATCAGAGAGATTCTGAGATGAAGATGAGGAAGATGAATGAAATGGAGCTCGAAAATCAGTTGCAATGTGGAGAAATTGAGAGACAATGGAGAGAGTTTCTGAGTTGAATGTGAGAAAATGAAGTTAGGAATGAAATTTGAGAGAGTGATTTCTATTTATAATGTGCTCTAACCATGGTTATCACGAGTGAATTAACTGAGTCACAGTTGAGTTAAGTGAGTCATCCCTAACTAACTGAGTCAAGTTAGTTAGGGAGAGCAAGGATATGGTGGTGACAACTCATGGCAAGCTATGGTGGAAGTGAGGAGAAAGTGAAATGGCAAGGCTTCTGCACTAGAAACTTGCTCAGCAAGTTTGTCTTTTCTGTCTCCATGCAAAGCACGTGCTAGTGTATGAGATTTATGTCATGGGTGTTTGGTTTAATATGGAAAGCTGAAGTTATGAAGTGTTTGTGGTGTGTGTGAACCAAATCGTGTGTCAAACTGCTAATGTATCAGTGCCAACATAGGGTGGTTTGCAAATGTTTTTCTCCTTATTCAATGAATGGTTTGGTGTGTTTTTGGAGTCAATTGAAAGAGGAGATATTGGAGAATAGGTTTGGTGTGAAGACTGAGTTGAAATGATGTTTGGAAGAGGTTGCAAAATGACTCATAACACACAAGTTTGAAGAATAGGTTAGGGGCAAGGAAATGAGGTTGACTGGCAATGCATCTTGGCACGAAGTTTTCAGCAAGATCACCATATCTTGAGACCATTATATCTACCTCATAGCTTGATCAAACCAAATTTTGCCCAACATGAAACTTGAAGAGGACATTACAAGGAACATTTTTGATGTTAACAAGTTTTGCAAATGAAGCCTTTATCATTGAGAAAAATAGGTGTACATTTGGCCCACCAACTGTTTGAGGAAATGATGCGCGCGTGACCTGAAAATTCTTGGTCATGACCTAGTTTTGAACCTACTTTGCTCAAACTTTGATCAATCATATCTCACTCACTTTTTATCCAATAGAGATGTTCCACATATGGATGTGAAGCTTAAAACAAGATCTTTTGTTGTGGCCGAGTGGAATTTTCATTTGGTGCTTCAATTTTAAATGGCCTTGGTTCAAACTCTGATGCAAAATGGCCAAAACTTGCTATTTTTAGTAACCCTTCTTCTTCCAAAAATGGCAACTTTCCACCTCTTGATTTTTTCATGATTCCTTTGGAGTTTCTTGACCAAATTTTGTACATTGGACACATATAACATGAATTTTATGAATTTGGCCTCAAAAAGTCAAGAGTTGACTTTTTCCTCTGATTATTTGACTTGGCCCCAGTTTCTCTGATTTTTTATTTTTCTTCCAATTGAACCACTTCTAAAACCAATTGAGAGGTGATTTTCCACATACATACACTTAAGGACATATAGAATACCATGACACCAAGTTTTGTCCAAAAAATCAAAGATATCCTGATTTTATTAGAAACCCTAATTTTGACCTCCTCTGGTTAGGAGGGAAAAGTGCAGTCTTCAATTTCAAATTCCTCAGAGTATGTTGTGTATCCCTTTAAAGAATGATGAGATATGCCACTTGAGATTGATTTTGGACCAATGAGCTATCTTTTTTGAGGGTTTTCCTTCAGTTTTTGAACCTCTTGCATGTTGAAGTATGTATTGCTTCAATCTCCCATTGGATCTCACTTCCTTGAGATTGTGGATGATCAATTGAGATGGTATGAGACATGAGAGACTCTTGGCTTGCCTTGAGGCAACTTGATTGACCTTTTTGTGCTTTGAATGATCCCTTGATTGTCCACCTTCCACCTGATCACATGCCTTGATGGTAAGAGGAATGCTATGCTTCATTTTTCTATGTTAAATGTAATGCAATGCTAATGAGATGGATATGATATTGTAAATGATAATGCTATGCTATCATGCACAAAAGGGAGAGAAAATTTTGGGGTATTACAACAGGCATGAATTACATGATGAATTGGTGCAAACACAACACATATAACATGTATAAGATGTGCATGATCAGTGGACATCAAAGGAAAGCATGATTCAAAGAATTCAGGTTGTGATGCTTACCTCTTTTTGGAGCTTTTGTGCAATCTGCCAAGTGCTTTGTTCCATAAATGATTTGATGCTTTAGACACCCTCAAATGATCTCTTAGAAGCTTTTAGGATGGTTGGAATCAGCTAGAAACCTCAGGAACAAGTTTGAGCTCTTTCTTGCAAAAGGGGCAAAAGTGGCCAAAATAACAACTCTCTCAAATGGTGTTTCAGATGTGGGGAACCATTTGGGACAGTTCAAGGATGATATTTAGATTGTGTTTGAGATTTTATCTGGTTTGGAAAGTGACTGAATCAAGACATGGCTTGAAAAATGCACAAAAGTCCTATTTTTGAGGTCTTGAGAGGTGACTTTGTGATTTTAGTGTTACAGGTCACTTGTGAAGGTTTGGACAGCTTAGATATGACATATTGGATGTGTTTGGATCATGAGTTGTGGTGAAATTGCTCTCTAACTCAAAAACTTAGAGTTACCTTGCTAAAGAAGGCATTTTGCCAAGAGAAAGAGATTTTGAGGAAAGCAAGTGTTGTAGTGCTTTGGTGTACTTAAACTGAGCAAAAATGAGCTCTATTTATAGTAGAGCAAGTTTGTTTTGGCTGCAATAGTGAATGGCAACTGCTGCAGATGTTTGGCCAATGTTGATCAATAGGAATCCAAGTCTCCTCTAGCCATTGACTAGAGGTTAGGGCACAGGCTGCTGGTTCCCTAGTTCTTGGATCATCCTTGACTGAATTTAGTTGGAAGAGGCTCAGTCCATGCCACCTTGGTTCATCCATTAAATGCTCCAAACCAAAATTGGAGTCTTGTCCCTCTTTTAGGCATTTCTAGGTTTGGCATGCTACTTTTGGTTCCAAAGACTTGGGAGGCTGATGGATCAGTGTTTGTCCCTCCTTGGTCCCCCCTTGAGGTGTTCATATTGATAGATTTGCTTGTCCTTTGCAAAATTTGGGCAAATCGAGAAAAATCCCTAAATCTGCCTTGCCATGACAGTTTGCAGCAAGGCATATTGGCATGGTCATATCTCATGATTTAAGTGGAGTTTCATGGAGTTCTTGGCCATTTTGGAAAGCCCTCATATGATACAACATATCCGTGATCATAGTTTGTTTTGACACTTTTTGGATCCAAGTGAAAAATGCCCCTACATTATGGAAAAAGTGAAACAGATTCTGACTTAGTGAAAATTTCACTAAGTGTTGGAAAAAGTGACATTTCATGTTTTCAGCCATTTTGATCATTCCATAACTCAAAATCCATGATGAATTGGAATGAGGTGTAGTTGAAGCTTTTGTAGAGGGCCATGAGAGCTACAAATCCAGCTTTGAATTGGGAAAAATGGCCTTGTGGTTTAGGAGTTATGAACCTCCAAAGTTGGTACCCTAGCCACTTTGTTCCATAACTTAGAAAATTTCTAAGTTTTTTATGGTTACCCCTTTTACAAGTTATCCCACTTTTCTTGATTTTTATTGATGAATGATGATTCAAATCACACATTAACATCATTTTAGGGTCAAAGAACCATAAATTGTGAAAATCTCAAAAAGTCAAAGTTGACTTTTGTGCACAGTTGACTTTTTGTCAGATGAATTCCAAACTGTTCGGTCCTTTGTGAAATCAAGTCCTTGACCTAAATCAAACTTAATGGACATGTTATATGGGTGTTATAGGGTGTATTGAATCATTCCCAAGGTTTGGGAGCATGCTTGGGTTAAAAGTCAAAGACACAGTTGACTTTTTCCGCGAAACCCTAACTGTGGTTCTGATGAACTTGAAACTTGTGAATCAAGCTTCTTGGATCAATCCATTATTGAAAATGGATCAATGTAGCTTATTAGAGACCCTCAAATCATGTCTTGAGGTCTTGGCTCATGTTTTGTCCCAAAAGTCAACTTAGGGGTGAATTAGGTCAAGAAACCCTAATTCCTGATTTTTTATGAATGCATCCCCTGAGGCTAAATTGACTTGATGGTTGGGTTCATGATGTCCCTTGGAGCATCTTAGGTTGTGCTTTTGAAGCATTGGCTCATGCCCAGAGGAAAATTTCCATTTGGAGGCCCTGGTCGACCAAAACCCTAATTTGGTGACACTGGCGATCTTGAGGCTTGATCCACTTAGAATGCTGCAACCTTATGCTTGATTCTTGATGTGGGAGTCCTATTGATCCATTGTGGATGTTTGAGAGGTTTAGACAAATTGAAGATCATGTCATTCCTTGATTGATCTTTTGTCTAAAGGCTCTGAGATGGCTTGAAACCCTAAGTTTGATTGTAGTTGATGCTCACCCATCTTTGGGGAGACTAATGAGGTATGATGGTACATCCATATCGTGATGATGATTTGTACAATGATGGGGAATCTTAGTGGTCAAACTTTGGGGTATGACAGATGCCCCTATTTAATCTTCTTGGACCCGAAGGTGTGAATGGCGAAGGTATTCGAGCATTCGGGGTACAAGAGGATTACATATCGGAATACCCGAAATTTTGATGGTGGTTATGAATGGTAACTTGCGCATTCATCTTCTTCTGCTAAGCAATGATACTTAGAAAAGTTAAACTTCCCCTCGATCCTGGTTTCCTACTGAGGAACTGGTCTTAGTTTCTGAAGTGAACTTCCCCTCGATCCTGGTTTCCTACCAAGGAACTGGTCTTAGTTGCTGAAATAAACTTCCCCTTGATCCTGGTTTCCTACCAAGGAACTGGTCTCAGTTTTTGATAGAAACTTCCCCTCGATCCTGGCCTTCAGCCAAGGAACTGGTCTTAGTTTTTTTTGTCAATAAGCTTTCTTGACAAGGGACGCTGTTCGTAGCGGTCTTCCTCAAACTTCTCGCCGAATTTTCCTTGGGAGATGCCATTTGATGGAAAAAGATCTGATTTCAGAGTTGTTGGGGAACCTAGCTATCTGAGTTGTAGAGGTGTACAAACTTCTCTATTGAAAACGCCATTTGTCAGTTCTACTGGGGAAAGCAGGTCTCTTGAGAGATTGCTATCGCTTGAGGGTATTACACCATACTTTTCTCAGGATCTTCTTAGAGAAATGCCATATGTGTGATCCAATTTTGAGGTGCTGATGACCTTTTCGTCAGCGAATTTTCCGAAGAAGAACTGTTGTATTTCCAAATCTTTGATTAAGAGGCTTTCTCTGGGGATTTTCCTTAATCTGGGAAAGCGAAGATATCATATTTAATGGTGAAGAGTGGCGTTTGTCGAAAGCTCTCTGGCTTCTCAGAGGTTCAAGTTATCAAAGTGGTCAAGGGACCCAATTTAATTCAGCAGCAAAGTGAAGGAGCGGTTGGTCAGACGCCACCTTTCCCGACGAGGAAAGAACTGACAACTTGATTGAGAGGACTTTTATCACTAGGGAACAAGATCGACTAGAGTGATAGTGATGTAATATGAATATGAATGTAAATCAATAATGCATGATGCATGTATGTATATGCTGACAAAACTGATGCGACATACAGACTAATGGATGAACACGACTGGATACTCGGCCACAATGGGAGATGAAATGTATCACCGGTTCACGATAACAATTCTGCCTTGCTTAGGAGAGATAGTCCACGCGAGGAAAACCGTTGGTCGGCCTTAGGAGGTAAGAACTCTGTCGGGGGTGTCAGATGAAACATGGTCTCTGACACAACTGATCCTTCATTCAGACGTACTGGCTTAGAATGAGTACTTTGATTCTGCACTTTGAAGCTCACTTGCTTCTGAAGAAACGATCGGTGTCCTTTCGATGTTCAACAGTCAAAAGAATTGCCATCTTTATTTTAAAAGCAGAAAAAGTTCGACAAGTAAATTCATTTTTGTTTTATTTCAAGAATCATTGATCATGTTAAAAAAACATCATTCTGTAAAGCTAAAACAAATAAGAATTGCAAACAAAAGCACAAGGGCTCAAATTTTATTGATAGGATGGAAATCAGCCAAACGTGTGATTCCATAGAGTATTTATAAAGTTTAGAAAATGGTAATTTAAGGGAAAAGGGCTACATTGAAACATGGCGACCGCTATCCTTCTACCAACTTTGAATTCTGGACATCCTGAGCTTCTGTCGAAGATGACCTTGATCGAGATTTCTGATGGGCGACATAACTGCTACTGGGGAATTTGCCCCTGTTGGACGTAGTTACTTGCCATTATCCCTAATTTTTGCCTGGATTGTACTTTGAAATTTCCAATCCACCGGGATGATTTTTTATTATGTCTCTAATTTTTGCCTGGACCGCCCTTTCGGTTTTTCAATCCACCGAGACATTTTTTCCTCTTCTTTTTTTTTTATTTAGGCGAAGTATTTCTTGACTACGTCAACATTTGTGGGGTAGGCAAATTCCTCTCCATCCATGGTTACGAGTCTCAAGGCGTCGTCTGAGAAGGGTTTCTGAACCACATAGGGGCCGTCAAAATTCGGAGTCCATTTGCCCCGACAATCAGTGAGGAATGATTGTATCTTTTTGAGCACAAGGTCTCCTTTTCTGAAGACGCGAGGTCGGACCTTTTTGTCGAAGGCCTTCTTCATTCTCTATTGATACAACTGACCGTGGCATAGTGTCGTTATTCGCTTCTCTTTGATCAGGTTCAATTCGTCATGTCGGCTTTGACACCATTTAGCTTCTGTTAGCTTAGCTTCCATCAATACCCGGATTGATGGGATCTCTACTTCTATGGGGAGCACTGCCTCCATGCCACATACTAGAGAGAAAGGGGTTGCCCCTGTTGAAGTGCGGACAGATGTATGATAACCGTGAAGAGAAAAAGGTAGCATCTCGTGCCAATCTTTGTAGGTTACAACCATTTTTTGAACAATCTTCTTGACGCTCTTGTTAGCCGCTTCTACCGCTTCGTTCATCTTGGGTCGGTAGGGAGATGAGTTATGGTGTTCGATTTTGAACTCAGTGCACAACTCTTTCATCATCTTGTTGTTCATGTTAGATCCATTATCCGTAATGATCTGGCTCGGAACACCATAACAGTAGATGATATTATTTTTGATAAATCAGACCACAACTTTTCAGGTTACATTAGCGTACGACGCTGCTTCGACCCACTTGGTGAAGTAATCAATGGCTACCAGGATGAACCGATGTCCCTTTGAAGCTTTAGGTTCGATCATGCCAATCATGTCGATTCCCCATATGGAAAAGGGCCACGGGGAAGAGAGAACTTTGAGATGCGTTGGCGGTACATGGATTTTGTCTGAGTATATCTGACACTTGTGACATCTCCTCATGTACTTGTAGCAATCGGATTCCATTGTCAACCAATAGTACCTTGCTCTTAGGATTTTTCTCGCCATTGTGTGTCTGTTGGCATGAGTGCCAAAGGATCCTTCATGAATTTCTTTTATCAGCATGTTTGCTTCTGGTCTGTCTACACATTGGAGCAAAACCGTGTCGAAGTTCCTCTTATAGAGTGTATCACCGCTCAGGAAGAAGTTACCTGCTAGTATTCTGAGGGTCTTTCTGTCCTTTCTGGATGCCCCAAGAGGGTACTCTTGTTTCTGAAGGAAGCATTTGATATCGTGATACCAAGGTTTGTCGTCTATGACTGCTTCAATCGTGAAGATGTAAGAGGGCCTTTCAAGGCGCATTATGTCGATCTTAGGTAGGTCGTTACATTGACTTACACTAATCATGGAAGAGATAGTGGCTAGTGCATCAGCCATATGATTCTCTTCACGAGGGATGTGATGAAACTCGATTCTGTTGAAGAAAGGTAACAACCTTCTTGCGTAGTCTTTGTAAGGAATCAGTCCTGATTGGTATGTGTTCCAATCTCCTTTGATCTGACTGATAACCAGGGCTGATTCGCCATGTACATCCAAGTTTTTGATCCTTAAGTCGATCGCTTCCTCGAGAACCATAATACAAGCTTTGTATTCAACCTCGTTGTTTGTGCATTTGAACGTCAGTCGGGCGGTGAAAGGAATGTGGGTACCCTGAGGTGTTATGATAATTGCCCCAATTCCATTTCCATAATGATTGACAGCTCCGTCAAAGATTAGTCCCCATTGGGAACCTGGTTTCGGCCCTTCACTGGGTAGCGGTTCATCGCAATCTTTCATCTTTAGATATATAACATCTTCGTCCGAGAAGTCAAACCCGACTGATTCTTGATCATCAATCGGTTGATGACCCAAATGATCGACTAAAATACTTCCCTTAACGGCTTTTTGAGCGTGGTATTCTATGTCATATTCTGATAACAACATCTGCCAACGGGCAATCCTTCCCGTAAGAGCAGGTTTTTTAAAGACGTACTTGATTGGATCCATTTCAAAGATTAACCAAGTAGTGTGACGAATCATGTACTGGCGAAGACGTTTGGCTGCCCAAGCCAGAGCGCAACAAGTTTTCTCAAGCATAGTGTACTGAGTCTCGCAGTCGGTGAATTTCTTGTTCAAATAGTAAATGGCAGACTCTTTCCTTTAGGTTTCGTCTTGTTGGCCAAGTACACACCCCATTGAGTCTTCCAATACTGTGAGGTAAATGATCAGTGGTTTTCCTTCCACCAGAGGTGATAGAATTGGTGGGGTCAACAAATATTTTTTAATACTGTCAAAGGCGATTTGGCAGTCTTCTGTCCAAACGCAGTCCTGATTCTTTTTGAGTAATTTGAAAATTGGCGCGCACGTCGCGGTCATGAGGAATATGAATCTGGAAATGCAGTTCAAACGTCCCAGGAACCCCCTGACTTATTTTTCAGTCTTTGGAGAAGGCATTTCTTGAATGACCTTGTCAGGATCAACCTCAATTCATTTCTGGCTAACGATGAACCCTAAAAGCTTCCCTGAACGGACACCGAATGTGCACTTATTGGGATTCAAACAGAGTTTGTACTTTCTTAACCGCTCGAATAGTTTTGACAGGTGGGTCACATGCTCCTCTTCTGTCTTAGATTTGGCAATTATATCATCGACATACACTTCGATTTCCTTGTGTATCATGTCATGAAAAAGAGTAGTCATGGCCCGTTGATAGGTTGCCCCGGCGTTCTTCAAACTGAACGACATTACCTTGTAACAAAAAGTACCCCATGGGGTGATGAAGGAAGTTTTCTCCATGTCTTTCGGCGTCATTTTTATCTGATTATAGCCCGAGAATCCATCCATGAAGGAGAAAACTTTGAACTTTGCTGTACTGTCAACCGGCATGTCAATGTGTGGTAAAGGAAAGTCGTCCTTTGGACTAGCTTTGTTCAGATCCCTATAGTCTACACACATTCTGACCTTTCCGTCCTTTTTCGAAACTGGTACGATGTTGGCTAACCATTGAGGATATTCTAATGTGGCGAGGAAACCCGCGTCAATCTGTTTCTGTAATTACTCTTTGATTTTGATGGCCATATCTGGATGAGTCCGCCTCAACCTCTGTTTGATTGGCGGACATTCTGATCTTAACGGTAGATGATGTTCCACGATGCTGGTATCCAACCCTAGCATGTCCTGATAGGACCAAGCGAACACATTGGGAAACTCTTTGAGAAGCTTTATCAAACTTTCTTTGGCAGTTGGACTGAGCAGTGCCCCAATCTTGACTTCTTTTCTCTCTTCCTCTGAGCCCAAGTTGACCGTTTCCAACGGCTCTTTGTGAGGTTTAATGGACCTTTCCTCTTGTCTGAGTAGTCGTGAGATCTCCTCTGGAATTTCTTCGTCATCTTCTTCTTCAACCTCAAATACTGGGAATTCAAAGTTGGGAGAAGGCATCGGATCGCGTGTTTCGATGGGGTTTAAAACAAGCAATCTGCATGACGTGATGATTTTTGTTTAGAAGCGATAGAGAAAATGCAAGAGTGCGTGCAGTGTATTTTATTATTTTATTTTTTTTACTGCTTGTTTTTATTATTTGAATTGTTTTTTAGGATTATCATTTTCTAAAAGAACGAAAAGAGAAAACAGCAGTTAATGCGGAAATTACAGAACGACGTTTATTTATTTATGAACAAGTCTATTCTTGAAACTACAGCCCTATAAAACAAAACTCTATCGCTTTGGGCAAAGCGAAGAGGGACATTTACAAAAAGTCAGCCCTATCAAAACATCTGTTTCACCTGGGTAGGGTGAAAGGTTAAAGACGGCAATTACTTAGACTTATGAACAATCTTCGGAACATCGACTGCATCCCATTGGCGGCGAACTCCTCGGTGAATCACAAAGTCTGGTACCTTCCTTGATTTGTCTTCAGAAATAATGCTGATTTCTGGTGGAGCAGGATCATTGGAATCTGTCTCCCAGGCAGAGTTGTCATAGGAGGATTCCTCAGTTGTATTTTGCAGAGTATTTGTGCTCTTAGGTGAATCTCCCCATCCAGTTGGATGGATGTCTTCGAGCCTGATACGATAGCTTTCAGGAACGGTGTATTTGACCATGAAGTCGTATTTTCCACTCGGTTGTCCCAAGGTGTCCCACACCTCTTTGGAATTGGAGGAGTCATCCCTTTCGATGATGTTGGCCTCAGGAAAAGCGTAGTTGATGAACTCTAGCCCTACGAGCTTTGCAAATTCATCGTCGTGCTGGATATTTTCAAAATGCCCCGAGTAATGATCCCATGACATGGTGGGGACGCAGGTATTCTTTTCAATGATGCTCAGTTAATTTTCATTGTTGGGCTGATTTTCTTGCCCCAAGTCCCCTGGGTACGGCTGCCAGATAGGTAGACCATCATCGGGCCATAATAGTCGTGGTCAAAGTTGTCTTTCATCAGAGTGTCTTCCTCTAATGAGTTTGGTGGAGCACAACATCCTTCTGGATCACAATCTCCGTATATCATTTTGGCATCTGACCTGGGTATAAATCTCGGACTCTGCGCGGGATAGCAAAATGGCGTAGGCACCTCTTCTTGAGAGATATAACCATACTCATTAAGATAGGACTTCCACTCTTCATCTGTATCGGAAGGATCTCCCTCGTTGATGGTATGGACTGCTTGAGGCACTGGGTGAAGGAAACCTCCACTGTGGAAGAAGTCATGAATGGGATGAAGACTTTCATCGTTAGAAGCAGTCCGGGTACAGGTTGCAGAAAAACCAAGATCCTTCTTTGTTTTATTATCAGTAGGAATGATAAGCTGTCCCCATCCTTTTGCGTTGTTACTCTCGATTACTTTGAGAGCATCTTTGTATGAGGAAATCGATGTTCCCTTCTCTAACTGATTTTCATTGCTCACGAAAGTGCTTGGAACTGGGTCCCAACAACCTCCTCAGGTTCTACACAAGTAGATAATGAAAGGTTACTCACGATCAAGGCTTGCTCTCCACAGACCGTGACGAGTTGATCATTTTTTACGAACTTCAGTTTCTGGTGCAGTGTCGAAGTGGCTACCCCAGCCTGGTGTATCTAAGGTCTTCCTAATAAGCAACTGTATGTTGCCCGGATGTTCATGACCTGGAAAGTGACTAGGAAAGTGTGAGGACCGATAGTTATGGGAAGGTTAACTTCACCGATAACTCCTTTCTGAGATCCGTCAAAGGCTTTGACGATGACCTCACTTCCCCTCATCAGGGATCCTTTGAATGATAGTCGTATTAAAGTGGACTTTGGCATAACGTTGATGGCTGATCCTGTGTCTACCAGTACGCTGGCTAAGGCATCGTCCTGGCAGTTAACTGTGATATTGAGCGCCATGTTGTGACTTTTGCCTTCTTCTGGCAATTCCTCATCACTAAACCCCAAGTTGTTGCAGGAAGTGATGTTAGATACGATGTTATTGAATTGTTGTATTGACACATCCTGTTCCACAAAGGCCTGCTCTAAGACTTTCTGCAGAGCTTCCCTGTGAGCTTCAGAATTGAGTAAAAGAGATAACACAGAGATCTTTGAAGGAGTTTGTAACAGCTTATCAACAATGTTGTATTCACTCCTTTGGATGAGCTTTAGCATCTCATCATCGTTCTTTGAAAGGTCGGGATCACTGGATTGACCGATTGGTGGATTGGGAACTTCTGTTTGAAATTCCTTTTCTCTGTTAGGTTCTCCAACTCCTCTGTTGAAGATCCGACCACTCTGTGTTACTCGACTGATGTCTGCGATATTCACGACGGAGGGTAATGGAATTTCCTTTCCATTCTCAATTATTGTTGCACCGTATTTGTAAGGGATCGCCTTAGCTGATTCATATGGTAACGGTCCTGGTGGATAGATAACTACAGGAGCCTTCTGACTTCTCTGACTGTCGTAAGTAACTTTAATCAATTCTTGGTTAAGAACCTTCGATTCGTCCAGTAGAGGGATCATGGCGCAAACATCCTTGGTCCTTTCATGATCAGAGATCACAACAACATCCTTAATCTGATCAGCGAGATAGTCGGGCGTCCAGTTGATAGACCCCGAAACTGAATATTGTTGGATTTCTTTGCGGTCCAATTGACTCTGAAGGGCTACTCGCACGAGGTAACATCCTTGATTATTTTCCGAGCAGACTCTACAGCGCTTGTAATTGTGTGGTGGCACCTGGCCACGCCCGCTTTGAATGCAGTGTAACCTCACTAGATCTGTTTCCGTAGATCGGACATCCTGACTTTGATGCCGAGTAGGGTTCCCGTCAACCACATTGATTTGTTGCGTGTCTTCATCCATATAGATTGGAAGCCACCAGTGGTTTAACAAGTGTTGCAAAGTTCTTTGAACGAGAGCGCACCCTTGGTTACTCTCACAACATACTTTACAGCTCAGATAATCATGTGAAGTGAGAAAACCGAGTTGGACTTGCTTAGCGTGTAACTCCACCAAGCTAGTATTCATCAAACGAATATCAAAAATTTGAACCATGTTGATCTGATAGGGATTTCTATCATGGTAGTCCTGGATCCATCCAAGATCCATCTGACACTGGAGGGCCTCTTGAATAAAAGAGCATCCCTGTTTGTTTACCGAGCAAGTCAGATAGGAATTGTAATCGTGCCGTGGCAGATTATGATACTGGCTTTGCCTTGAGTGCATTTTCACCAAGCTAACATTCATTGCACGGATGTCGTGGTTCTGAATGATATTGGAATTCGCATAAGTCATGTTGACACCACAAATTCGATGCTCTTGGATCCACCCGAGATCCAACTGTTCCTATAGAGCTGATTACACCACAGAACATCCTTGATTATTTCTAGAGCATATATCACACTGGTGATAATTATGAGGTGGCACATGGCCATATCCGCTCTGTCTACAATGCATCTTGACCAAGTTAGCCCTTAATAAGAGTACATCATGAATTTGATGGCTGTTGTTAGACTTTCCTTCTATCAAATTTACTGCGGCTTTCTCGTGTTGAGGCAGCGGGTTTGTGAGAACATTCGGATTCGTATCTTTGAAAGATAAGACCCCGCTCCTAACAAGCTTTTGCACATCGGATTTGAAACTGAGACAGTTTTCTATGTTATGCCCTGGTCCCCCCTGATGGTAAGGGCACGTCTGATCCGTCTTGAACCAAAAAGGCGGATTATTCGGTATGGTAAGAGGAGACCTGGTTTGGACATGTCCCTTGACCAATAGTAATGGAAACAGTTCCACGTACAACACGGCTATAAGATCAAACCCTGGGGGTCGCGTTGCATGGCTGTTGTTGTACGGAGGATGAGTCTGCTGAAGAGACTGTTGTGTCCTTTGTTGAAGTTGCTGTTGATTAGGTTGGCTTTGCGCAACCTGAGGTTGATACGTAGGAACAAGCGCGGGATTGATAGTAGGAGTTACAGCTGCTACTGGTTGATATCATCGCTATGCTTTCTGAGAGAGATATTCCCAATACCCTGCTCTTTTTTCTTAGGGAGAGCACTACCGTATCATTTTGTACTGCTTGATGATCCAGCGTCTTTAACTAAACATCCTTCCTAGACCGCTTCCTCAAGACGAACTCTCATGCCCACCATCTCGGTGAAGTCACTAGGCGCACTGGCGACCATTCTATCGTAGTAAAATGAGCTTAAGTTCTTTAAGAAGATTTTTGTCATCTCTTTTTCCTCAAGAGGTGGACAAATCTGGGCGGAAATTTCATGCCATCTCTGAGCGTACTCCTTAAAGGTTTCCTTGTCCTTTTGTGACATCGATCTAAGTTGATCTCTTTCCGGTGCCATGTCCAAATTGTATTTATATTTTTGAACGAAAACGGCACCAAGATCTCTGAGAGTGGCGATCTTAGTGCGGTTTAAACCCATGTATCATTTTAATGCGGCACCAGTTAAACTATCCTGGAAATAGTGGATCAGTAGCTCCTGGTTCTTTGTCTGAGCTGACATTCATCGAGCGTACATTACCAAATGGCTTTGAGGGCAAGAGTTACCCTTGTACTTTTCAAAATCGGGCACCTGGAATTTGTGCGGGACTTTCACATTGGGGACCAAACAAAGGTCTGCGGCGTCCTTTCCAAATAAATCCAGACCGCGAAGGGTTTGCAGTTCTTTTTGCATCTCCAGGAATTGTTCCTGGAACTCATTCATTTTGTCGAACATACTTTCATTTCCACCAGAGGGTATCTGTGGAATCTGTCCTTCCGGGACAGTGTGTACCAGGGGCGGTGGTATAGTTATTATGGCCGAGACTCTCGGTGCCTCCCGAAGTTTGTAACCTTCAGGAGTTGCTGTCATGCCCCTGGCATCTTCACTTTCCCAAAGTTTGTAACCTTCAGGCCCAGCGGCTCCTACTGTGATTCCTTGATCCTCATTGATCGGCGGAACATATCCTTCCGGGATATAGCTGATAGGCATGCCCCAGGGACGATCTTTCGGCATTTTGTACCTAGGATCATACTTCTCCACTATGGCGTTGATGTGATCTCTGAGATCAAAGTCCATTGTTGTTGCATCCGAGGCTCTACTAGAGCTTGCATGTCATTATGAAGCTTTCTCAGATCCTCTTTCAGAGTGTCAATCCCTTCCCTCAACTCTCTGTTCTCTTCCTCGAGATCATTCATCTTTTTCTGACGATTGGCCCGAGTATTGTATGAATGAGACAGTTTGACTCTAGAATCGATACGCAAACGTGAGATTCGTAGGTAAGAAGAATGCGTTAAGTGAGATTGATGAATGATATGCAATGATTATATTAATTGTACATTTTTTTATTCAAAGTAAACTTCGACACTTGGATTGCAAATATCAAAAAGTGGGGAAACCCCATTTTATTGAATTCAAAGGATTGCAGAAATGGAAATACAGTAATTTACATATTGCTGCGAAAGGAAATCTATGCTAATGGATCCTGAGTCCTCTCTGAGGAGAGCTCAAGTGCTGGTTCTGGTACTTTCCTTTTCTTTGACCGGGGCTCTTGAGCCGTTGTCGGGTTGTCATTCCTTTGCCAAATGAAAGGAGCGGGTAAATTCCTTTGGTCTTCTTGATTCTCTACCGCATGTTGCTCTAAAATCTCAATCAGAGCATCCTTTTCTTTTAACAGTTGCTGTATTTTCTTGCACTCCACATTGAGAATACGGTACTTGTTCCTCCAAGACCTCTTCTCCTGCTGAACTTTGCTAAGAATAACCTGAAGTTTTTCCGTCTCAGACATAAAATAAAGGGCAGAGTCCCTTAATGGAAGAACTGCCTGGCGAGGGTAAGGCATCCTCAGCTTGAGAGCTCTAGTTTGTACCCAGTGGAGATAAGGCTCCACCGAGACACAGTCTGGTTTTCCTAGAGACTCTCTTCCTTTTCTATGAATGTGTTTCCAGGAATGCACTATTTCCGTCTTTAGTGCCCTGTCATTTTCCCCTTCCTTGAAGAAAAGACCTTCCAGATGAGCATTACGCGGGATATGCCTCATCGGGTATCCAAATTGACGACGAACTAAAACTGGATAATTATTGATTCCTCCCTTAGTTCCTATAAGGGGTACATTTGGGAAATTTCCACAACGGTCAGTGATTCTGATCCCGTCATAGATTCGATTGTACCAATCGATGTCAGGGTTGGTAAGAGACATGATTCTCTGCGACCAACGTAAAGTATTCTTTTGATCCCAAAATGCAGCAGACTTGGGTAAGTGAGAAGTGAACCATTTGTACAGCAGTGGTACACAACACGTGATCATTCCTCTGCTATACAAATTCCTTAAGTGTACCGAATGATAAGCATCTGCGAACAAAGTCGGTACAGGGTTTCCAATCAGGAAAATCTTAATGGCGTTGATATCTACGAAGTTATCAATGTTGGAAAACAAAAATAACCCGTAGGTAAGAAAAACAAAGATGCTTTTGAAAGTGGCCACGTTCCCTATACTAGCAAAATATAGGGCTTTCTTTGTCAAGAACTGGGTTGGCAGACCCTGGATTCCCCCCTTAGTGGTCATGTGAGTCCTGACTTCTTACTCGCCCAAATAAATTGCCCTTGCAATGGTTTGATCCTTTGGAATTTCTTCCAGTCTAGAAAATGGAGCTTGATCAGTAATGTGCAGATCAGTCAAGTGAGAGTACTCCCCCAGCGTTGGTGCTAGTTGATAATCTGGGAATGTGAAACAGTGATAAACCGGATCGTAGAACTGAATGAGTGTGGACAGGATTCCTTCGATTACATGAACCCTTAACAGAGATAGCAGCCCTCCGTACTTTGCTCTGAAAGCCTCATGGTTGGTGATCATTCTCGCCAGACCTCTTAAATCCTCTAGTTTTGGAACCTTGAAGGTGTACTTATGAGTTTTCCTTCTACCGAAATCCATTAGCGCAATCCCCTTTCTCTGAAATTTGCAATCATAGTCTTAGTTTAATTTGAAAAAAAGAGACTAGAAGAGAAGTTTTTTTTTTGTTTTAATGTTTTTTAGATGAATGCATGAATGCAGCACACAAAAACATAGAAAAAACACGGGGTCAAAGGGTCGGTGTCATGAAGTCAAGGCTCTACCCCCCCCCCCCCCAAGGTTTATACTGGTGATTTTTTGTACCTGTACGCAAAATCATTGACCCCACTTGGGATAACAACAGCAAGCAGATCGCCAGCGAGCTGATGTATCCTAGAGCGATCTCAGATGAGGGTAATATCGCGTGACAACTATTTCTGATAGCTTCCGCACTATAAAATGGTTTAAGTCTACTAAAAACCTCAGCTTCTCAAATAACCCAGTCGACCACACTACTTTCAACAACCGAAGTCGTATAGGCAATGTATCTTCAAAGGGAGTCTCCACTGAGTTTGATGGTCGATCGGGGACTCTTAAATGGGATTCACTCCCCGCAAGATTACCCATATTGCCATCACCTATCTTAGGTGTATACTCAATCTTTCCACATGCGGCATCACATGCATTCCCATTAGCAGAAAAATAAACACAGATATCAATTAGGGAAAGCAGTATATATATTTGTCTTAATCATTCTAGACCTCTAGTATTATGATCCTATACAGACAATGACTCCCCAGCAGAGTCGCCATTACTGTAGTATTTCGTGAACTTAAGGCTTTCACCCTAAAAGAGACTAGAAAGAATGCCTCCCACTGTGGTCGCCATTTTTCTGTAGTGTGGTTTTTGTGGTTTCGAATCACTATCGCTTTGGTACTACAGTTCAATTCATTTTTTATCCTATTGAGCTGATTAAGGAAGGGAAATAGATGTCTCCAATTAACCCTGCTTGCAAACTGAGATTAAACAGTCAAAACTGTTGGTTTACAGATGCTATCAAGAGGGGGTTCTTCTTTAGGGTTATTTGCTTAAGAACAGTGTCTAGGCTATTGGTTAGGATGTTAGGTCGGATGCTTTTCAATTGATGTATGAAGGTATGGGATTTTGGGTTTTCGAATAGTATGCTCGCTAAGATTTCGTAATCTTATGCCTACGTATTCCCGAAACAGGGAAATCAGAGCGATCGTTGTTCATCCTATTCTAGGGGAGGAAAAAGGTGTTTTGGTGTCTTGTTCAAAGCCCAAGATTGAAGCTAAAGGGGCGATTTGTATCTTGTTCAAAGCCCAAGATGTGAAGCTGAAGGGTCTATTTGTATCTTGTTCAAAGCCCAAGATGTGAAGCTGAAGGGTTTATGCTGAGAGAGAATTTGTCATCTCTAAAAAGGAGTTGTTGATGTTTGTATGTTGTGAGCAAGGCACAACTTTGATGCTAAGATTGAGTCAACCTGGGTTTTCTTTATACAAAGCCTAAGAGGAGGCTAGAAGTTTACTTTTCCGGGGAAAATGTTCTTTATGTCTTTTACAAAGCCCAAGATTGAGGCTAAAAGGGCTTGACTCAACAAGAGAGTCTGTCATACTCAACAAGAGAGTAATTTGGTGTCTCGTATGAAGCCCGAGACGGAGGCGAAAAGGGAAGATGGACTCAACGAGAGAGTCTGAAAAGGTGATTGACTCAACAAGAGAGTCTGAGAGTTTATTGACCCAACAAGAGAGTCTTTTATACTCAACAAGAGAGTGTTTTGTTATCTCGTACGAAGCCCGAGATAGAGGCTAAAAGGACATTGACTCAACAAGAGAGTCTGAAAGTTAATTGACCCAACAAGAGAGTATTTTATACTCAACAAGAGAGTGTTTAATATGTGTCTTGTATGAAGTCCAAGACGGAGGCTAAAAGTTGGTTGACTCAACAAGAGAGTTTTTTATACTCAACAAGAGAGTGATTTTCTATCTCGTACGAAGCCCGAGATGGAGGCTAAAAGGACATTGACTCAACAAGAGAGTCTGAAAGTTAATTGACCCAACAAGAGAGTCTTTTATACTCAACAAGAGAGTGGTTTTCTATCTCGTATGAAGCCCGAGATGGAGGCTAAAAGGACATTGACTCAACAAGAGAGTCTGAAAGTTAATTGACCCAACAAGAGAGTCTTTTATACTTAACAAGAGAGTGTTTTATATGTGTCTTATATGAAGCCCAAGACGGAGGCTAAAAGTGATTGACTCAATAAGAGAGTCTTTTATACTCAACAAGAGAGTGATTTTCTATCTCGTACGAAGCCTGAGATGGAGGCTAAAAGTGGGTGACTCAACAAGAGAGTCTGAAAAGGTTAGCTCCACTAGGGAGAATCATTGTACAAAGCCCAAGAGGAGGCTGCCTTACTACCGTGGATTCTGGAGATCCTGAAGCGGGTCCAAGCGTGGGGAACTCTCGTGAGAGAGACCGGGTTTCGGTGTTTCTTCCTATGTTTAAAAGTAAACTTGAGAATGTCTTTGAGACTCAAGAGTTTAGATTGTTCAAGCCTAGAGTTTTATCTTTTGTACTATGCCCAAGAGGAGGCACGGGCATTGAGGGATGAGTATCAACCCTGCAACGGCTGGAGTTTTGACACGGGAAAGACTGCTCTAGCAAAGGATGATTAAGTTCTGTCTTATACCTTTAAGAGGTCGTCGGGGTCCTTGTATTAAGCCCAAGAGAAGGCATGAGAACTTCTAAGAAGCCGAAGGGTCCTTGTACAACGCCCAAGAGGAGGCGGGGATGCTTTTAGGAAGCCTGTGGGTCCCCCAAACCCCGATAAGTTCAAGACATGCTATTAACTGAGAATAGATCAAGCCAGGAAAGTCTTAGAATTTGGAAGAAACTCAAGAGATGCCATTCACGGAGAAAAGATCATCTCTGGGGAGTTAGAGTTTCTTTGACAATGTCTAAGGGTGACAGTCTGAGAAAGGGTTCACCGAGAATGCTGCCTTTCACGTCTCCATATTGTTTAACCCCAAGAGGAGGGAAAACTGTATCTGGAAATCCTATGGGGATCTAGTTTTGTTTGTATTTAAGACTGACCAACAGGGTTTTACCTAGTGCTAGACGTAGTTGCCGGGGAAAACTCTAAATAACTATACTAGTATTACACAGTGGATATTTGACAAGTATATAAAAGTTTGTGAAAGAAGACTTACAGTGAAACAACCCCATAATACAATTATATATATGAAAGCAATAAATGAAAGCGGATAAACACTTACCCGTTATAGAGCTTCCATGCTGTTTGGTTAGTTGTCCAACAAAGAAAGTTTTGATAACAACATATTCAAAATCAAAGGAGAAAGTATTTTTGAAACGATTATGGGGCTTACAGCTTGAGGAGAGGCCCAAGGTTTTTATCAGTGATTGTACTGTTGTTTGAATTCGTACAGTGGGACTTATACAATATGTGTGGCCCAAAAGGTTTTCTGTGCAAATGGATGGGTCTTACACTCTCTCAAGAGGCCCAAAGAGTTTAAGGAAAAGAAATAGGGCTTATAACACGAGCGTAGGCCCAGATGATTTGTTTTTTAACTGGTGATTGCGCCGAGATTTTTGAAAGCACCGTGGATCTTATACAATGAATGAGGCCCAAAATATTTTGGTTTCAAAAATGGGTTGAGTCTTACACTCTATTAGAGGCCCAAAGAGGTTATTTTTGTATAAGAGATGAGGCTTACAGCTCAAGGAGAGGCCCAAAGGTTTTTGTTAAAAATGCGACGATCGCGCCGAACTTTTTGATGGTATCAGACTTATACAATACACTGAGGCCCAAATCATTTTGGTTTTCAAAAAGGGTTGGGTCTTACACTCTATTAGAGGCCCAAAGAGTTGAAAAAGGTTTGTTTTAGGGTAATAAACCCATAAAACCCTAATTTCATCATTTTAAAGTAATTTATTCAAGGAAAATTAATAAAATGATAAAAATACCAAATAAGTGCTAATAAACAACTTATGATTTATGGTTAAGGTTTGGAAAATGAGGGATTAATCACAAGATGAATTAAAACTCATTTGGTTTTGATTTCCAAGATGAATATTCACTTTAAAAATGTTTAAAAACAATTAAAATGAATTTATTCATAAAAATATTAACTATGTTAAATAAATAATCTAACTTTGATTTTTTTGTGGAATAAAATATTTCAACATTTTTGTGATTTTTTGTAAAAATAAACAATAAAAAATAATTAAAATTGAGGGAGTTATTAATTTTCCAAACTATTAAAAATAATATGAAAAATAGTAGAAAAGTGGAAAAAAAAAAGCAAAAAGAGGGTCTGGGGCGAGGGGGATTCGAACCCCAGACCTCTTGTGTACAGGGTGCGCGCCTTACCACTGGGGTGGTGATACATCCGTTGATTGAAACACAACCACAAATATACAAGGCTTGCCTTGTTTTTGGCCTGGCCCAAGGCAAGGCAAGGCAAGATTTTGGTTAGAAACGTGAAGGCCATAACTTTCTCATTTCTCCATGGATTGGGACAAAATTTAGGTCTATCCTGCCTAAAATTTCACAAGGAATCCAATGGTGGTGGTGTTTTTTTTAGATCATGCTCCTATTGAAAAACCCGATAGTGGTTTTGAAATAGGCCATGATTTGCATTTTCTGTGCTATCTCTTGTTACAGGCATGAATTACACGATGAATTGGTGCAAACACAACACATATAACATGTATAAGATGTGCATGATCAGTGGACATCAAAGGAAAGCATGATTCAAAGAATTCAGGTTGTGATGCTTACCTCTTTTTGGAGCTTTTGTGCAATCTGCCAAGTGCTTTGTTCCAGAAATGATTTGATGCTTTGGACACCCTCAAATGATCTCTTAGAAGCTTTTAGGATGGTTGGAATCAGCTGGAAACCTAAGGAACAAGTTTGAGCTCTTTCTTGCAAAAGGGGCAAAAGTGGCCAAAATAGCAACTCTCTCAAATGGTGTTCCAGATGTGGGGAACCATTTGGGACAGTTCAACGATGATATTTGGAGTGTGTTTGAGGTTTTACCTAGTTTGGAAAGTGACTGAAGCAAGACATGGCTTGAAAAATGCACAAAAGTCCTATTTTGAGGTTTTGAGAGGTGACTTTGTGATTTTGGTGTTACAGGTCACTTGTGAAGGTTTGGATAGCTTAGATATGACATATTGGATGTGTTTGGATCATGAGTTGTGGTGGAATTGCTCTCTAACTCAAAAACTCAGAGTTACCTTGCTAAAGAAGGCATTTTTGCCAAGAGAAAGAGATTTTGAGGAAAGCAAGTGTTGTAGTGCTTTGGTGTACTCAAACTGAGCACAAATGAGCTCTATTTATAGTAGAGCAAGTTTGTTTTGACTACAATAGTGAATGGCAACTGCTGCTGAGGTTTGGCCAATGTTGATCAATAAGAATCCAAGTCTCCTCTAGCCATTGACTAGAGGTTAGGGCACAGGCTGCTGGTTCCCTAGTTCTTGGATCATCCTTGACTGAATTCAGTTGGAAGAGGCTCAGTTTATCCCACCTTGGTGCATCCATTAAATGCTCCAAACCAAAATTGGAGTCTTTTCCCTCTTTTAGGCATTTCTAGGTTTGGCATGCTACTTTTGGTTCCAAAGACTTGGGAGGCTGGTGGATCAGTGTTTGTCCCTCCTTGGTCCCCCCTTGAGGTGTTCAGATGGTAGATTTGCTTGTCCTTTGCAAAATTTGGGCAAATCGATAAAAATCCCTAAATCTGCCTTGCCATGACAGTTTGCAGCAAGGCATATTGGCATGGTCATATCTCATGATTTAAGTGGAGTTTCATGGAGTTCTTGGCCATTTTGGAAAGCCTTTATATGATACAACATATGTGTGATCATAGTTTATTTTGACACTTTTTGGATCCAAGTGAAAAATACCCCTACATTTTGTAAAAAGTGAAACAAATTCTGACTTAGTGAAAATTTCACTAAGTGTTAGAAAAAGTGACATTTCATGTTTTCAGCCATTTTGATCATTCCATAACTCAAAATCCATGATGAATTGGAATGAGGTGTAGTTGAAGCTTTTGTAGAGGGCCATGAAAGCTACAAATCCAGCTTTGAATCGGGAAAAATGGCCTTGTGGTTTAGGAGTTATGATCCTCCAAAGTTGGTACCCTAGCCACTTTGTTCCATAACTTAGAAAATTTCTAAGTTTTTTATGGTTACCCCTTTTACAAGTTATCCCACTTTTCTTGATTTTTCTTGATGAATGATGATTCCAATCACACATTAACATCATTTTAGGGTCAAAGAACCATAAATTGTGAAAAATCTCAAAAAGTCAAAGTTGACTTTTGTGCACAGTTGACTTTTTGTCAGGTGAATTCCAAACTGTGTGATCCTTTGTGAAATCAAGTCCTTGACCTAAATCAAACTTAATGGACATGTTCCATGGGTGTTATAGGGTGTATTGAATCATGTCCCAAGGTTTGGGAGCATGCCTGGGTCAAAAGTCAAAGGCACAGTTGACTTTTTCCGCGAAACCCTAACTGTGGTTCTGATGAACTTGAAACTTGTGAATCAAGCTTCTTGGATCAATCCATTGTTGAAAATGGATCAATGTAGCTTATTAGAGACCCTCAAATCACGTCTTTAGGTCTTGGCTCATGTTTTGTCCCAAAAGTCAGCTTAGGGGTGAATTAAGTCAAGAAACCCTAATTCCTGATTTTTTATGAATGCATCCCCTGAGGCTAAATTGACTTGATGGTTGGGTTCATGATGTCCCTTGGAGCATCTTAGGTTGTTCTTTTGAAGCATTGGCTCATGTCCAGAGGAAAATTTCCATCTGGAGGCCCTGGTCGACCAAAACCCTAATTTGGTGACACTGGCGATCTTGAGGCTTGATCCACTTAGAATGCTGCAACCCTGTGCTTGATTCTTGATATGGGAGTCCTCTTGATCCATTGTGGATGTTTGAGAGGTTTATACAAATTGAAGATCATGTCATTCCTTGATTGATCTTTTGTCTAAAGGCTCTGAGAGAGCTTGAAACCCTAAGTTTGATTGTAGTGGATGCTCACCCATCTTTGGGGAGACTAATGAGTTATGATGGTACATCCATATTGTGATGATGATTTGCACAATGATGGGGAATCGTAGTGGTCAAATTTTGGCTTATGACAAAGTGGCTCGACGTTGGATCGAGAATATTACTTCTTTTGAAGAGGTTTTGAACAAAATCAGAGCATAAACCAATTAAAGTGCATATATCAAGTATAAAGGCAAAATAGACAAAATGCATAAGCAAGGCATGATATCAAACAAGACTAAACTTATTATACTCAAACGCATGATTAAGTGCACGATGAGGGGTTTTAATAGAACGATTTATTAAGAAAAAGTTTGATAATTTTAAAAGGAGAATTATAAAAAGGTTTATTATTATTTTATTTTTAAGAGTTATTATATTAAAAAGTTGTTATTAAATTAAAAGGAAAAGTAACAATTTTGTTAAAGGTTTTTTTTCTTATTAATTAAAAGGGATTAATTTTAATGTTTTAATATATAAAAAAGTTTTTTTATTATAAAAAAGTGATATTTTAAATAGAAGTTAAATACTTTTAAAAAAAGAAAAAAAAAAGGGGGATTTAAAAAAAGTTTCTATATACTTATATAATTTTAAGGATTAGTTATATTAAAAACAATTATTTTAGAGAAAAAAAAAGATGAATTTATCTAAAAGGTTAAATTAAAAAAAGGTTTGATTTAATTAAAACGGAGGGATCATGTGCCATGTGAAAGGGAGGGTCCACGATGGGCCCTCAAATCAAAGTCATGTGATGTGTGTGCATATGATCTACTGCTTAAAAAAGTGAAGGTGTACCATAAGGGTTTGTGTGTGGTAGTGTACACAATCAAACAACATAGAAAACAACAAGAGAAGGAACGATCTCACTCTCTCGGTCTCCCTTCTCTCTGTTCAGAAAGTCTCTCTCGTCTCTCCTTTTCTCTCAAAATGTAGGGTTTCAAACCCTAAATCAAAAATCGTCGCCGCTCACGTCTCTCTGATTTTATCAACTCGTCTTTTCTCTCGCCCATCTCATCCATCTTTTATTCTCTCTGTCACTCTCGATTGCGGCGAATGTGAACCCTAAACAAACCCTAAACCCCCAAAATCCCAGCCCCAATCCATTATATTCAGATATTACAGATTACAACATGATTTAAACTAAAGCGAAAGAAAAAGAAAGAGTAAGGGTCGGCGACAGTTGTGGACACGGAGCGAGCGGCTTCATGGGTCCTCGTTCAGGGATGAATTATCTCTTATCTTTACCTTTTGTATGATCTTGAAATATTTCTGTTCGCTTCGTGCTATGCTTCAATCTTTGCTCCTTTCTGAAATTTCTGATTAGATTTTTGATGTTGGTGATTTATTTGTCTGTTGGTGTGATCTTTTCGTTTTGGGCGAGATAATGAAAGCTTATTTTCTGATCTCTAGGTTTTTTGACAAATTTTTTGTAATGAAATTTGTGATGATTTTTTGTTGTTGTTGCTATGAGATGGTGAAATGGTTTCTTGGTGATTTTTCGTGTGTTCTGATGAAGAGAATGTTCTCTATTTATATAGGCCAATGATGATATATTTTTTGGAAAGCCCTGAATGCTGTCTAAAATCGTTTTGGAAAGAAATCATTGTTGTCTGATCTGTTTTTGGAAGGACTTTTATGTTGTCTGATACTTGTTTCTTGGTTTGGAAATTTTTGGAACCTTCATTGTTGTCTTGAACGATTTTCAAATGTTGAGAGTTATGGATTATTTGTCTGATGCTATTTTGGAAACAAAAACTCCTTTTTGAATAGCAACCTTTCTGGTTTAGGAGAAGAAAGCTCCTGTAATCACTGTGATGCTTATTCACTCGTTGGGTTTTTGAAATGATGAAAAATATTCTCATCTTTAAACCCTTTTGAACCATAATAGTAATGTTCTTGATGACAGATCCTGTGCATTATTTCTCTTTCTCATTCAATGTTTAACTTTTTTTGGTGCTTGAAACTTGTTGGATTTTTTTTTTACTGATGTGGCAGTTGATTGGAATGTCTGGAAAGGCTTTGAAATGTCTAAAAAGAGTCTTTTTCTGGTTTTGGAAACTTGTTAACTTCCCTAATTGTCTGAGGCCTACTTGAATTTTAGAAAGTTTGATGAAGGTTTGGGCCTGGTTGCCTTGAAAAGATCTTCTCAATGATTACTTAATGGATTGGGAAGTTTTAATGGTGATTTCCATAGTTCAAAATACCAATCGGCCTTAATTGATTTCCACTAATTCTTCTTTCTCATTTGCTTGTTAGGAACATAATTAGACTAAAGGGACTTGGGAGGAAACTAGTCGCATGTCAAGGTGGGCTTATCTGTAACCAACGGGTCATCGGTTAATACTCCACCATCAAGGTTTCACAAAGTCTGCTATTATCTCATTTCTTGAACTTAAACCGTTAACACTTTGGCTGAATTCTTGAAATGTTTGTCACTTACTGATAACTTATGATGACTGTAATTGCTGAAACATGACAGAGAGAATCTCCTAATTTGATTGGATTCTGACTAACTTCTATGTGAATCATTCCAGGTGTCATAGCAAGTGCGGCCACGATTCCTCAAATATTTTCGTCTTGCTTGGGTGATCTTCCAGCCATGATTTCAAGGCCCTATTGATTTTGGAGAACTTTGGCATTGGGCTCTGAATTGCCATGGCTAAATGGGAGCCTTGATGGTATGCCTTCTTGATACTTCTAAGACCACTGCCATCTTACACTTGCTATGACTAGATCATAAGTTGTTGAAATTGTTTTTAGTTGCACTTTAAGTCTTGCGAGAAAAACCCTGTTTTGGCACAAATTTCAAACATTATGGCCTTTATGAGCAGTTCATTTACTTGTTGATTTGATTCGGTGATTTCAGCCTAATCCTAGCTTCTGTATACAGATGAAATGACCATCATGTATCCAAGTCAAAGAAGACAAAGTAGTGTTGTACATTGCTTTAGAAGCTCTTGCTCTGAAGTGGAAAAATGCGGAACGGATGCTTAGAGTCCAAATTAGAACAAATGTGTAGTTGTCTTTGCTTTGTAAAAACATTATGTTCTTGAATAAACCAAATGGCGATAAGTTGTTTTAAATAATTGCAAGCACACCTCATCAATGTAGTGACACATGGCACGGATTTATGTTGGAGTCTCTCATCTATAAGCCTTGAGATAGAATGTAATCCAAATTTGCAATTAAGAACTTCAAGTTTAAGCTGAATGAGATTCTTTTGCAATTTAGATCATTGACATTGAACTTGTATTTGGGGAATTCTTTATGAGATGAGTTTCTTTGTAGAACCAAAGGACCATGAAGCCCACTTATATGTCTTGCATTTGGACTCTTTGAAGACATTGTGAAACCTTGCGATACGTGTAACTTGGACAACAGTATGGCCCTTTTACAATGTAAAAATATTATGACATCTTGAGTTTCATGATAAATCCCTAAAGTTGGCCTTGAATTATTAAAGCATGATTCAAAATTTGAAACAACTTAACCAATCCAATAATGGTTTTGAATCAACTTGAGAAATTCAACTTTGATTCTCCATCAACATTTGTAACATACTCCTCACGCTTCAGTCAACATTTCACCATAACTTGAACATATCCCTTAATTATGAATTGATCGTTCAATGACATCTCTTAGACCCAATTCTCCATTAATCTTGCAATCAACTCAAAATAGCTAATTTGTTTGACACGCGTCCTTAAGATCACTTGGGTAAGTTCAAAAATATAATAGAACAAAAATTTTAACAACTTGAAATAAGGTTTAAAAGAAACCTGAAAACCAAAACCCATGCCTTGAAATGAATACATTCATACATCTTGGGCCAATGATCATGTAATAGCTATATGGTTATGATTATGAAGCACATTTCCTTTTTCATCTCCCCTTAAAATTGCCAGACCTACACAAATTGGTTAGTGATAAAACAACGCGTACACACAAAGGCCTAAAGATGCTATGTAAAGGACGAGGAATCTTAGGGTCAAAAATTAGGGTGTGACAACTTCACATGCATGTATTTATGTTTAGGTATTCTTAGTCAATGTGTATATCATTCTATGTGAGTGCTATCATGCTAATAGTCTTCTCTTTGCAAATTACCTCTGTGTAGTATTTTGATTTGTATGTGATTAATGATACTTCTCATCGTTTGCTTGGTCTCTTTTTGATGTTTTCAAAGAGGGAGAAGTATACACAGATTGAAGTTGGATGCACATATTCAGGGGGAGTTTCCTTTAAGACAACAACGTCGCGAAATGCATCATCTCATGTTTTGCCATCATGAAAAAGGGGGAGTATGTGAGTGCTTTTGAATTTTGAGTGATGTCAAAACTAGGATAGTGTAATGTTATGTATACTGGACTGTATCATCCCACTCTAAATGTGCATCTTAGTGTTAGGAATCATTTGAGAAAGTTGGAAAATAAGCTTGCATCAAAATTGCATTGAAAAACTTGTTTTTGGGTGGCCAAACCTTTTCAGGCCGACACATGCAAGAACATGCCGACCTATATGACTCACAGGTCTAGTATATGCCGACCTATAACAATTTCAGGTCGGCTTCCATGGAGAAGCATTAAAGCATGTAGCTTCTGTCCACAGGTCGCCTCACACAGGATGGAATGTACGCATCACAAAACCTCCATAGGCTGACCTATGACCTTAACAAGCCGGCATGATTGCATTGACAGGCCAACCTGTTGCTTTGACAGGCTGACCTATGCGATTTCCCAACTTAAAATTCTAATTCTTGCTCCAACTTATTGCATTCCTTTTGTTCATTTTTCAACACATACCTATATATACTCACACATGCACCTTCATCTAGTAAGGTACTAGTGAATTACTTATACAAAACTAGATTACAAAGCATTCCCATCATCTTCAACCTCTCTTCGATGCATACACACAATTGAACTACACATAATCATTTTTCGATTGGGTGACCGTATAGATTAGGGTTGATAACGCCAAATTAGGTTTAGTATAACCGAGAATATTGGGTTGGGATCTTTATGTGTTTCAAACAAGAAAACCAAGGTGGGGTTTTCCTTCAAGATCGATGTGATTTTAAGGTTTTGGACAAGTTCACGTCATCACGGATTCGACCGAGTGAAGTCCTTGGGACAAGGTAGTTTCCTTGCAAGGGAGTAGCGTGAAACGGTGAACCGTGTTCAGGAATCTTGGATTCAACAAGTGCGTGCTCGGGATAATCGGAGGGTTGTAGTCGTATTGTTGGTGACTTGATCAAGCTTTGATCAAGGGTTTGGAGATGGTTGAATCTACAACAAACAATAGGGTTTGTGGGGTTAGAATTCTTCACCTCTTGTATAATTTTTTTTGCAAAAATAAGGTTAATTGCAAGTATCTCAATTCGATTTCAGATTGAGGGCAGACGTACCCATAACGAGGTCGATTGGGGAACTGCCTAAACAAATCTTTGTTTCTCTTTATTGCTTTAATTTTCTTTAATTGTTGTTCTTGCAAATTATCGATTTCGTTGTTGTTTCGATTAATTCAATTGGAAATTGTTTTCAACTATCTTTTAAATTTTTGTTGTTGATATAATCACAATCACTTTGATTGTGATTGGATTTTTACATAAACAAAATAGATCTAATTTCCAAATGCGATCAATCGCACACAAAGTGTTCGATAAATTTTTTTAAGTATTTTTATCGCTTTGCGTCCAATGGAAATAAGCATTAAGAATAGATTTGCATTTGATTGATCCGTAACTTGATCATTGTTGACCGACTTGCATTCATTATCATTCCATAAGGTGTACGTTGCGCATATAGCTTTTTGATAGTAGGTTCTGTTAGACGATTCAATTCGGGTTGCTTTTCCGTTGTGTCATTCTTTTTGAAAACAAAGTTTTACCAAGAGTTTTTGGTTTTTAAATTTTTTATTTATTCACCCCCTCAAGATACAAGTCTATCGTCTAACATAGATAAACTTTGCACTTCCTATCCAAAATCATTCATCTCAAGCGTCCCGCTCCATCTCCCATAATCCTAGCTCGTGTTCTTACTCATTTACAGTCTGGATTACATGTTTAACTTCAGGGATATCTGATTCCAGCTCTTTCCTGGAAGTATAACTCATGAATCCTTTCAATATGGGAGAGTATGATTGTACACATCAGGCACCATTCTCATGGGGAGTCTACATCCAAGGCCATGTATCTGAGCAAATTATCCAATGTCATACTATGACTAACCACTTACACCTTACTAACACCTGCAAGATATTGACCCGGTATCTTTGAGATCGCCACTTGGTAAGTCTTTTCCAGCTTCACTCCTTATAGTTATCATAAGTCATAATAGTGATACACCCCTCACACTGAGTATGGTTCACTAGGTTGGTTCCCCAAACGCCCAACTTCTTTGACATCTCTACAGATGATCAACTATGCAATACACCTTCAAAATTCCAATCAAAACCACCAATCCAACTTGTGTTATCTTAAAACTCCATTTTCAAACTCGCACATCCACAATAGTACACAAATGAGATTTGGGATATGCTTTGTTCCAACAAGGTGTGAACATCATACTCCATAATCAACCAATTCAAACACTGCTTAGGAAGATGAACAACAACCATACTTTCAATAAGCCACTCCTACTCTTACCAACCAAATAATATGCCCTCAAGATGAACCTTGACACTCCTCCACACCCGTGGAACTGGATTCTCTTCCAAACCAAATAGTTACTAAACATTTCATTACACATAGGTCATAATTATGAACGACTCATAACTGGCATCTCTTGTCAAATACTTACAAGTCTATGCAAAATAGTTTGTTTCACGATCCAGACTCAGTCCCGTATTCAAGCATTGCTTGTCTTTTTTTGCTTACCATGGACTCAAACTTCTAAGGACACAAGACTCACAGTTCAAAATAAAGAGTGTGATACTCCACAACCATCCTAAAATACTTGTGGCCATAATGCTACTATCGTGCGCTTCTTAATACCAAGGTATAACTTTCTCCACTCCACATCATACTCTAAAAATCTTCGTATGTGAACAATCATTAACTGCATGCTCCTATATTAACCTCAATGAAACCATAATAATCTTATTATGCATTTATCTGAAATGCATCTCATTACAAAAGTTTCATTGCAATATTTACACTGCCCTAAAACTCTATGTTTGTTTCTCTTCCAATTTAATTCTCTTAACTCCAATTATTGTACCATTCTACTAGAATTCCCTTGAATCTAAAATACTTGCTCTTTTTCTCAATAGGAACCTCTTTTAACTGATCCTTAAGTAACTCATCATTTCCATAATGGTCTCATATTAACACTAAGTCTCTGACGAATTATCCTGAACCCGATCTCCCTTCTAAGACTCAATATACTTGGTTTATCTTCTATTCTTCGTCTGATGCATACATGTTTCACTTGGAAATAGGCAATCATGTCCTCGAGCCTCTTCTTATGCTTCACCACTACCTTAGACCCTTAACAAAATATTGAACGTCTCTATCTCTCGAGCCTCCAACCATTTGGAAGGTACCATTCCGAATATACTCGTGTTCTTCCAAGATGCTCTAGTGACTTTAGAAGCTGAAACACTGATGCACTACCTCACTTCAAGACCTTATGGCATGCGCATAACAGAACCGTCCTTTCTCCTTCATTGTATGGAATTACCCACAATACTTGTTCCATACCAATGAGTCAATCTTGTTTTACTAGAAGATTTCCCTATTTCTCAAAACTCCAAAAAATTCCTTCGATAGAAATTCTCAACTTCCCTAATTCGTTAGCACTTTAGGATTGCTTGAACTATACACCACCCTACAATTCCACTCTACATTAATCATAACTCTTACTGAGACTTCAACTGGGCTAACTGGTTCTCCTTACATTAAAACTCTTGTCTTGATCCTACTCCCAAAGTACAAGGTCTACTAAACTTCGGAGTCCTCGTGGTCGCTCAACCATGATTCTACCTACCACGCACATAGAATTAGGTATACCATCCCCAATACTACATACTATGATATTAAGAATCATGTTGGCTAAACACACATATGACACAGGAATAGATTTACTTATGATGTTTTAAGGCTAGATCGAGAATCGACCTGCTCTAATACTAATTGTAACACCACATATGATATACATATAGAAAATACATTATACGAGATATTAATGTGGTACTGATATAACACAAGTGACTAATGGCATCATTATATATGTGTCCATAAAATAAACTACAAAGTATGCCACACAATATCATGCCTAAAATAAAACTAAGATCTATGTGTAATATCTTCATTACATGCAATCCACGCCAGAAGATCACAGCAGTCACAATCCTTCTAAACATCAACATACAGCTTCTCTAATACATAACCTACAAACAACACCTGAAAGCTAACAACAATATTGGGGTGAGATAATAATCTCAGTGAGTTCCCCTATCCTATGGGTCCACTCGTCTCTACAGGGTTCTAATCGATTTCTCAAATTAAGTCATTCAAAGAGAATGAAGACTTAAGAAACTAGGGGATTATCACATTGTATGGAAACATGTACCCTTGAGTTCACCAACTCAAATCAATCCTTATTCAGAAACCTACCAAGGCATATTTCCCTGACCAACCCTACGTCTAGGATTATCGACACGGGTCACAGATCCTTGTATCGTGCTTTGACTTTTGTGGATTTCAGATTCTTCCATGGGACTTGTACCCAATCTAAGAATTGTCGCTCCCTATGGGACTTAACACCTATATGACTCTAACCCATTTGGTTGATCATATGCGAAACAATAGTGCATATATCCCAATTCTTACCTTTTATAAGCATCAAAATTTGGGATGGGCACGACAATGGGTTTTTTTTTAATACATGACTTGTTCATCAACACAATGTGATTATACTCATCAATCAATAGGTGATCACATCCACCAATTCTCATAACAAGATAATCATGTTCCATATAAGGCATATTAATTCGTGATTAAGCTACAATTCTAGATAATACTCGTCCAAGGTACACACCGAGGTACCTTTGTGTGACGCCCCCGATCTACACCCCCAATAAACACGCAATTAAGGCGGTAAAAGAAAATTCGAAAATTGATCAGAGTATATTTGAAACATCATGGCATAGAAAGGGAGAATCACATCAAAGTAACCAAACATACACATAACATGCAACACCTGCTCATCTAGATATGCAACGTGGGGTAACAATCATAAAGAGGAAACTTCGTTCCTTACACCCACTTTTCAGAAATTAGAATTAAAGCGGAAAGATCTAAAATCTGAATAACACACATACATATAAACTTGGCTGTCATACATCAAGTTATAACTATACAACCAAAATATAATCATCAGATATACAAAACAATCACAAACGGCCACCCTATGCTACCCGGAGTCACATATCAGAGCCGACCGACCAAAATAATGAAGACGCAACGCTTCACAAAAGAGTACCTCCAGCAATCTAATCTGCAATGCCTCATAGAGCGTTATAAAACAGCAGAAGGGTGAGAAAAACAACCATAATATAATTGCATAAGATCATATATTAACACCGAAATGCACAAATAACATATCCTCACCACCAAAGCACACAGATAAATTATAACAACACACCGTACAATTCACACGTATCAATTACCACTACACATCAATCATTCACAATACAATCACACATATTCCCTTTCATTAATCACATTCACAAATTCACACACAATTAATTCATGATTTATGCAATGCACATAGACCGACACAACGACTCTATGCACATGCCATGCGGTACCGACTTCCATTGTCACGTCATGTCACATCATTAGTCCACTCAGGAACTATTGGAACCATCGCTCGTTACTGAGAATCTCAAGTAACTCCCCGTCGGGCCTACGATGTTCACCCGTCGCTTTAAGTCCTCAGGCATCGCCTCATATTTTCGAGGCACACGACGTTAAGGATTGCTTTAAGTCTCCAAAGGAGCCCACAATCGTCTATACCCATCGCTTTAAGTCCTCAGGCATCGCCTCATATTTTCGAGGCACACGATGGTATAGCATATTCCCTCAGGAATCAAACCGTCTCTCAGGACGTTTCCACAATGCACATTATGATGCTTGGCATACAATGACTCATGACACTCACATTGCATCCATGCACACATTCACAATTATGCATATATCATCAAATACCACACTTAGCATTTTCTTGCCTTACAGCCACAAATCATCATCACAACAGCACATAAGTCATTCCACATTCGAAGCAACACCATAAAGCATAACACAAGTCAAATACGCACCATTAAAACGACAAAAGTCGACCATTGACACTATTCACATTCACCGACAAAATAAAATCGGCTAACAAATTCTAAACCATCATAATAAGAAAGTATAGCTCAATGGCTTTCCAACGCATCAAACCACGCCTCAAACCGAATCACAGATCAAAAGTTACGCAGAAAACAAAATTACACGAACAGCACTGTTCGCTGGGCGAACCTCCCTCGCGAGCATTCGCTAGCTCCTTCGCTAGGCGAACATCCCTCGCGAGCATTCGCTAGCTCCTTCGCTAGGCGAATGTTCCAGCGAACCACCTGTTAGCTAAAAACAGACACAAAGTTCGCTAGGCGAACACTTGGCGAACCAAGTCAGAACCAAAAACACCCAAAGTTCGCTAGGCGAACACTCTAGCGAACCTTCGCTCGTGCCTTCGCTAGGCGAATACCCGTAGCGAACCTTCGCTACCCTTCGCTGAATTGTTCGCTAGGCGAACCCGCGAAAATCTCACTCGCTGCCACCTTCGCCCCAGGTTCGCTAGGCGAACCAAGGAAAACCCAACATTTTCTGCGCTGTTTGAAACCCCAAAAGTGATATTTTCCAACCCAACCCATTTCCAAATCAACATATTTCAATCAAAACCTATTTTAATCATGTCAACAAGCAAACTACCACCTTTACATCGATTTCCAACCGTTAAACCATCGATTCCCACAATCCGACCTAAAATCAAAAGCTATAAAACACCTCCAAAACACACACATTCACATACATAACCATACACAAGTATAATATAATCGAGTTTCGCACCCTTACCCGATTTAATTCGATTCTAGGAATTGATCTTGATGATTTTCACACTTTTTTCCAATTTTCTCTCTTCTCCTCTTTTCTTCTCTTTTCCCTTCTTTCTTCTTTCTTTCTCTCTATTTTCTCTCTATCTTACTAACTTAATGAAAAATATTATAAAATGACCAAAATACCCCCACACTCAAATTTCTCGCAAACGATCCCAAAACGCGATAAAATATATTCACGACTAAAAATAACACATTTTCGCACAAAAGTTGAAATTACAATAAAATAATAATAAAATAATCCAAAAAGACTCAATAAAATAAAATTGGCAAAAACTGGGGCGTTACACTTTGCGTCCAAGCATTGCCACCTAAGTCATTTTCATAACCTAAGTTATCTTTCTAGTTTGTTCACCTACTTATACTCTTAGGTTTCCTCACTCATCATCATAGTATTTTAGTCATATTATTACACAATCAACACAACAACAATTCACAATGCAATTCATACCATACATAAAACACACATGATAATATAACATGTCGCAACAATCATAGGCAAAACTGTTACACAATCCACCTCAATTTATCTTTTTCCACTTTTACGCCATATGGTACATGTCTCTCCGATCATAATATGGCGGGGTTAACCAGACTCAAAGGTAAAGTTACATTGGAATAACTCATTGAGACTTCTCTCTATATCATAGTCCTCTACGTTAGCTTCCTAACGCGTCCGTTCTCGCATCAAATGGAGTTACCATTCCCGTTTTATGGTGGAAACAGGGAACGAGTCATAAACATACATACTGGTTTATCATCACTATCATGTAAATCATTAACATAAAATTCATGTCTTGATTCATTATCTACCATATCATTAAAAGAGCTTTCTAACACATCCGACCGCGTCTCATTTTGAGTTACGAACTCAAGTTACGTTACAAATAGTACAGACGGAAAACACACAAAACTGTCAGCCGCGCTGAGCGCCAAAAAGTGGGGTTGAGCGCCACCAGTGTTGGAAACTGCACTTGTAAGTGATCGAAGGCGTGATGAGCGCCTCCTGGCTGGGCCAAGTACAAAAACTAGAAAATTCAACTTTCGAAACACCCCAAAACACAATTTTAACTCTAATTCTCATGATTTTTACACCTCAAAGCATCAATAAACATGTAGAACACAATAGCAACGACAACATGAGCAACAACTTTGTTCCTTCATATATTCTCATAACATCAACACAAACTCCAACATACCAAAACAACATATATTTCATGATTCCAACACAAACACATAAACATGGTAAGGTTTTATTTAAACAACTTGTAACCTTCATGAAATCAACACAAACCCTAACTTCCCATGTTTTGGATTCCCCCCCCCCCCTTCTCTCGAAGCTAACTATAACTAGGAACTCACCTTAACACATGAAGATGATGAAGATGATGAATTAATTTGGTGATGATGAAGAGCTCTCCATGGGTTTCTTCTTCTTCCTTCTTTCTTTTCCTCTTTCTCTCTTCCTTTCTCTTTTCTCTTTTCCTCTTTTCCCTCTTTCTGGTTTTTCTCTTCTTCTTATCCACATATTCTTCTTTTCTCTACCACCACATGTATATATATATATATATATATATATATATATATATATATATATATATATATGATATGCTATAATTAGTGGTTAGGAAAATTAGAAAGGAAATATCATCTTATGATATTTCTTACTACTAGACCAATTATTAATGTTACCAAAATGCTCATTCTTGTACTCATTAATAAGGATCAATTTCTTTTAATAATTGATCTCTTATGAGTCCACTGGTTACTCTATTGGTCCTAACTGACAACATTTAGAGCACATAGGAGCTCTATTTGTCCCAACTGACAACAAATAGAGTACATAAGGAACTCAGTTGGTCTCAACTGACAACTTTTGAGCACTTAAGAGTATATGGGATATTACAGGAACAACATCATGTATGCTAATAGAGAAACTGAGTTTGTCGAACACTTGAAGCAGTTTGAGATTGTCTGTGTTGATATTCCTTTATTTGTTAAGTATGTGAGTGAAACATAGTTGACACCTTATAAAGAAAGGTTTGTTGCTTGGACTAACAGAGTCACTCATTTAGGGAACACAATAATGAACAAGTGCACGGACGTCATTGTGATGTTATTACATTACAAAACATAATTTAACATATATTTTTAATTATGGTTTTTAGGGGGGTCTGCTCATTGGAGACTAAAAAAATATGTTGACTACAAGCCGGGGAGATTGAAGCTGAAGTTAGGATGTTGTGAACACCGTGTTGAAGTTGCAACTAGGTTTAATCAAGGTCTCGTTTCAAAAATTTATTGTCAACATTGAGCATCGGTATATCACTCCATTCTATACCAACTTGCACGATTTTGTTTCAAGACAATGTATACATCATATTGGAAAGAAACTAGAAAAGGTAAAATTTGTTGGTGCAAGCCAAGAAGCTTGTGGTTGTTTCATTAGAACAACACATAGGTTACCCTGTGCGTGTTAACTTGTCGGTTTCCAAATACAAGGCAATCATGTTCCATTAGAATCAATTCATGTTTTTTAGAAGAAATTACAGATTGAAGAGCATGATGTTAGTCATGAAGATAGTGGTACACAGTTGGATTTAGAAGCAGAGTGTGAAAAATTGAAGACATATTTCAGTACTTTGGATATTATAGGCCAGAGGGTGTTAAAGAAAAAGGTTTGGTAACTAACACATCCATCCATAACTTCTATGTGTCCACCGTCGGTGAAGTACAAGTCAAATAGAGGAGTTAAGAAGAGCAGAAAGGGTGAAGAGAGTGATGTGCATCGTGATCCTTCATAGTGGGAGTATGGTGAGGGCTCGCAGGGGAACCAGACTACAAAGAGATCATGCACGAAACCAACTAGAAATCAACCTTCAAGTATGTTGGCTAGAAGGCAATCGTCCACTGCATCTTGGAAAGATATTTACTTGTCTCAATTTCCTGATTTCTTACATCCATACATTAATGACATTTTTGATGTAGGTGATGATGGAAATTGTGGTTTTCAGGCTATTGCAGCTTTGCTTGGACGGGGGCGAAGACATGGCCTTTGATTCAGACGTAGTTAGACACTCAAGTTCATCAACACCCTTAATTATTTTTCAATTTGTTTTATGACACAGTCTCTGAAGTTAGGATGCGTTACGAGTAGAACACTTGGGTGTGCATGGTATTGATAAATGTATGATGATTCCTGATATTGGTAATCCTATTGCTTGTAGATACAGTGTCGTATTTGTCTCCATGTCAAAGAGACCTAACATCACATTTTTCCCTCTTACCTTAGCTCCACCTATGCATATGAGCAGACGTAAAATTATTGTTATTGGTTTTGTCAACAATCATTGGGTTCAAGTAAAGTTGAAACCTGATTGTTCATTGCCTCCCATCACTAACTGTTGGAGACAATATTATACTGAAGATGCAAAAGCATGGGAATCAACATATGCAGAACACATTAGGCACTGGGAAGATGAAGTTAGGAAGTCATCCTAATTTGTTTTGTATTCTTGTATGTAGCACAATTTTTATTATATGTATATATTTTATCGGGTAGTTTTTTTTATCAAATCAGTTATGCAGGAAAAAAATGAACAAGTTTCACTCACTGAATACCGGAAATTTCTCAATTTATAGAATTTTGTGGCAAAAATCAGAAATTCCACAATTTTTGGAATTTTGTGGTAATTCCCATAAATTTCACAATTTTCAATAAATATAGTTGTATGCCCCAAAAATTTCACAATTTCCAATAAAATATTACATGTATTTGTCGGAAATTTTAAAATTTCCGATATGTATATACCGGAAATTCCAAATTCACGGTACTTGTGCCTTTTGTGCGATAAAAAAAAATGCAACTTTCGAAAATTTTCGATACATTCTAAACTTTTTTTTATAAAAACATATATATTTCAAAAATTCTAGTATTAGATGAAGGTTATAGTCTATAACATTAAAAGTGTTATAAATGTGGGGTGCCCAATATAACTTAAGAGATGGCAAGTTAAATACTCGTATTGTTCCCAGTTAAATACTCGTATTGGTGCCTAAATGTTGTTATCTTTCATGTCAATCTTGGCCCTTAAAATTATAATGTGTGGAATTGAGCCTAAATAAATATTAAAGATAAAAGAGATAAAAGATCAATGCATAATAAAATTATAATCGGACAAATTTTTTTAATTTTGTACCAAAATATTATTATTTTTAATTATGTATTCAAATAAACACCTAATCAAAAACATTTTAATAAATTTATAATTTGAAAAACATGCAAATTCAAATCGAATCAAATTAATTAATTAATTTTTTGTATATTTCATTCAAATAAAACCAATTAAACTAAAAGAGTTCAATAGACATGTGCTGACAATGTAAAAAATAATTTTACACTTTCATTCAATAAAATCATAAATCTATTATATTATTAAAATAATTTTAAAATACAAGTGTAATTTGATTGAATGATAGAATATACTATTTTATAGTTATTGGTATAAAATTATTATAACCAATTGATGATTAGTTATTGGTATAAAATTATTTTATAGTGCATATCCTCTTTTCTTAGTTTTCAAACTATATTACTAGTGTTACTTTTAAAAATGTTTTATTCATGTGTTTTTGAACTATTATATATTATATTTTTTATGATAGGTTATGTGTTTATTTTACCATGTAAAGAATTTTAGTGTTTCAAAAAAGTCATTTTTTTTTAGAATTTTAGGTTAAGTTTTTTAATATTGTGAAAATATCAATTTAATTAAAAATATTTCATGATTTTGGTTTGGTATCTGAAAAACTCATTGACTTTGTTTGAATTTCATAATAAAAATTTTCAAAATTCAGACTTAATCAACTTTTTTATAACAAATAATTTATACAAATTTATTTATTATTTTTTAAATGGAAAAATAGTATATAAGTAAAGAGGTGGTAAGAACTCGGTCTCAAAATAATACAAAAGTCAATCTAGCACTAAGTAAATAAAAAATAAAAAATAACTAAAATAACAACAGAGCGAATAAAAGACAAACAAGCTACAACGAAAATATATCAACCACACCAAAACAAGCTACAACGAAAATATATCAACAACACCAAAACAAAAAACAAAAACCCTAAAACAGAAGTCACGCACACGGGCAAGAACTCTGGTCACTAGACCCAACAACATACCCAAATCATCATGGTTACACCAAAATCACTAAACATATCAAAGTAGGTTAGACCTCTTGAACCACTATTGATTAAGATATTGGATAGAATTCTAAAATCAGTTTAAAAAAAAGAGTTCACTCATGCCCAACTTAAAAACCAACTCCAAATAAAAAAAAAAACATCTCTTCTCTTTCAACTCTTCCACGTTTATTATCTTACAAAAAAGTATTTTTCATTGCACGCACGTAGACCAAATGACCCATGCCATAAACTTATGGGATAAATATAGATCATTTTTAATGGACCCTATATGTTTCTTAGTCATCACGCAAAATTTTAAAAATATCTCTCATTTTTGGAGATTCATCTCCGGACGAATCTCTTACACATATTTTTATTTGTTTTTGAGTCTGAACCCAATTGTATGAATAAATTTATTTTGAAAATACTCAATTATATAAATAAATTTATTCTAAAAATGAATCTCCGGAATATTTCTAAAAATGTATTTTCGAAATCTCTTATATCTGCATTAGTTCATTTGAAAGTGCTTGTTTCATGTATGTATCTGCTGATATTTCCATTTGGCTATATTGGCAATTTGAAAGGGAGGCTTCTTTGTGTGTGTTCGATACTCCCATATATTGTGCATACTTTCATCCTAGTGCCCCAGTGTTCACTGTTCTCACTTTTTGTCTTGTTTTAACTTCTTTCTTTCAAAATTTCAATATATCAAAGCAGATTTTATAGATTTATAAAGATTGTTTGAGTTATTCCAATTTATTTATCCAATTTTTAGTTTAATCTAATTTTTATTTCATTTAATTTCTGATTCGTCCAATCTTTTGTTTAATCCTAGTTTATTCCATTTTGTCATTAAAAATGAAACAATTACTTTTATGATTTAATCAAATTTCTAAAATGAAGACATGAAAGAATTACTTTCCTGGTTTAATCAAATATTGTTGCTAATGTTTCGTTTAATCCATTTGGATCATTTCAATAATGGAGATTTAAGAGATTCCGAATTTGTAAGAGATTTAAGAGATTCCGAAAATATGTAAGAGGTGCATCTCAAAAATTGGGAATATTTTTCAAATTTTGCGTGGTACCTAAGAAATATATAAGATCCATTAAAAAATTCTCTAAAGTTATTCATAAGTGCATAAATGCGCTTAAGTTGTTTATCCAAAGATGCCCTGACTAGTAAAATTCAATTTCCATAGTCTCAGTCCTTTGTCATTTTTGTGAAAAAAAATAAATAAACTACTCACAAACTTCAAAAGTTACAATTAAATATATATTACACAATTTGATTTGATGTCTACGCCACTAGAAATTTTTACCCAAATACTCCACTTTTCAAAAAAATTCCTAAAATAACTCAGTTTTCAAACTATTTCTCAAAGTACCCCATTTTAGAGTACTGATTGAATGCATGCGCCAAATGAATTGGTGACCCTTCACAAAGGCTATATATTGTCACCAATTGGATCGGAGACAACACATGGTGTTACCAATCCAATTGGTGACACAGTGTAAAAGCTACAAAGGTGTCGCCAATTCAACTGGAGACAGGCTTGAAAGTGATTTTTTTTCTATAAATAGAGGTGTTCTGATCATTTATTTCTACAACTCATTTCATATCTTTGTATTACTAATAACATGTATCCTCGCCGCTACGGGAAAGTCGTCTATTCGAGAGAGAAGCCTCTGATGGACATGTTGTTTTGGAACATTCAAAGTTTCAACTAACTAAAGAGGGGGTTGAATCGGTGGTTAGAAGGAGACATTCCTAAAGAGGGAAAAATTCGAAGTATCGAGAGACATAATCGCCTGCGTGGGTGGGTGGTTAAGACTGACAAGGATGCGAGGGAAGTGATGTTTGGATTGAATGACATCGGTTTGATTGTTGTAATCAGTTAAAAATGTTTTGTTTTTCTTTTCCGTTATCTGTTGTATGTGTTGTTTGTTGTTAACATTGTTGTAACAAAAACTCATTAATATATGAAAATATAAGGTTACAACAATTGAAAGGAGAAACTAAATTATGATGCAGAGGTTGCTCCGACTTCGGGACAATTTTTCTGATTGTGTTCGGGATGATAGCATATACTGCATAATCTTATCATTTTATCAGCCGTATCCATTTATGGTCTTATACGCGTGCTATTTGGGCATCCTTTTTCTTTCTTCGCATCTCATCGTTGTTCCAAACTATGTCCCCTTGGTAAGGAGGCCAATATTCCTCTATTAGTAGCATTGTGAAGTCTTCATTGTAGACATTCATAACGTTAATGGCCTTGTAAACATCAGATAGATGGCTATAAGCATCCTGACGAGCATGTGCGTATGCCGCAATGACATGTGAGCAAGGTACGCGGAAGGCCTGGTACTTGCCACAGTCACACCAACATCTATTTAGTTTGACAACATATGATAAATTTGGCCTCCCCTCATTATGGTCCATTGTTTCCTGTACACTGAAAGTTTTCCTATGACGGATAAAGACTATAACTGCATGTGTGTTGGCTTTGATAGTTTCCTCTTTCAGCACTTTCATTATGCTTTCACTAAATAATTGACCCGACATTAACATTGTACTCCATCTTTCGCCTCTTGTTGCGAAAAGTGATTCCAACCTATAATAGGTTGATCTCACCAATGCGGTGATTGTAAGGTTTCTAATTCCTTTGAAGACGTCGTTCATGGATTCCACAAGGTTTGTTGTCATGTGGCCCCAACGACATCCACCATCAAAATCCCTTGTCCACTTGTCTAATGGAAGGTTATCCACCCACCTTCCTACATCTGCATTTGAAATCCTAATTTCGTTAAGGTAGTATTGAAATGATGGTTGAGTTAGATTATACCCTGCATTCACAACTTTTTTGTGAAGGTTCTTGTCTTTGATTGCACGTATGAAGTTTTGTGTGATATGTCTAATGAAATATACATGGGTAGAAGGAGGATTATGCCACCCGTTATCATGGTTATCGTAAGCACTCTTAATAGCAGCGTGTCTATCTGAAATCAAACAAAGATTGGCTTATGGAGCCACATGTGTTCTGAGATGCTTAAGGAAGAAACTCCAAGCAGCAGCGGTCTCACCTTCAACCAGAGCAAAGGCTATGGGAAAGACATTATTGTTGTCGTTTTGTGCAACAGCCATAAGCAATGTGCCCTTTTATTTTTTGTACAGCCATGTTCCATCAATTTTAACAATAGGTTTGTAGAATGCAAAACCTTTTATGCATGGTTGAAACACCCAAAAGTGCCAGTGAAATATGGCATTTCCATCAACAATAGTTCCATCTGGCCTACAGGTCGGCACTGTTTGCATGATTGCAACAGTCCCCGGTGTGTATGTCTTAAGTGCTACTAAAAATCGTGGTAATTCTTTGGAAGAATCCTCTCAGTTGCCAAATACCTATTCAACAGCCTTTGTCCTTGCAATCCACGCTTTCTTGTACGAGGGATTATAATTATACCGCATAATGATATGAGAGATTATTATACTCACCTTCACTGATGGATCCTTATTAACAAACGGAAAAATGTCTAGACATATCAATTATGCGCTTAATTTTCGGTGATCCTGAACAATATTTGTGGAAGTGCAACTATGAGGTGGCTCAATAGAAGCTATCTTCCAAGAATCACTTTTCTTCCTATAAGACGCAGCAAGTCGAAACTTGCAAAGTGGATTACGACAAATAATGACATACTTTCTCGAATCAGTTCGATGTAAATTGAAATCAACAGAGTTATCCATGTGATATTATTTAATGGCTCGTACACATTCTTCCCTGGTACGAAACTTGTCTCCCACTTTTAATTCATTCTCTGATCGCATATACAGGTTTTAAAACATATCCGAGGATCTCTGATCGTCTTGCAAGTCCAAGTCTGTCATATGTTGAGGCGGACAGTATACATGACCTGGAGGTATTGGCACTTGTTCGTCATCTTCAATGGTGTTGATCGACCAGCGTCTCGCTTCCTTCTTCTTTGTCATCAACGACGTTGACCTCTGGTTCGGTTTCATCTGAGTATTCCGTGTGAGGGCAAGGTGTCTTACACTCAATCTTTATTTTAATGATGTCAAAACATGTATTAGCTCATAGTATGTAATTTAGACAGTATCATCTCATCACAGTCGGCATCCGTATTTCACAATGCATAAATATTCAATAATCATGTTCCAAGCATATAGGAAGAGTCTTATACATATTTTATAAGGGTGTGATCATGTTATGTGTCATAGCTATGCATTAACATAGCCTAGGTAGAAGAAAACATGGTCCAAAACTAATTTTTGTAAGTTTTTGAAGTTTGAGTCGACTCAAACTATGTTTTGGTCGACTCATGAATGTTGATTTTCACTGCATGTCTCACGCGTTAGCTCACGTCGACCCTCCGGTCGACCCATACTAAAGCCTTTTATAATTGTGAATTTTCATCAAGGTTGCGTCGACGCATGGCCCTGTGGAGGACGACACAAAGTCCTCAAACTTGTATAGTCTTGTTCGCGGGTCAGCGCAGACTGACCCTCAAGAATTTTTGGTCGACTCTTCGCTGAATTCCTGCTATTTTTCTGATTTCTCTAAGTTTTAAAATGCTGTTATTTTTGTTAGTTGGTCCCAGCATCATATATATACATTGTACCTCATTTTTACACAATAACAAGAAAAAGTGAAAGATATACACTGAAAGTTTTCTCTCATCATCTTCATCCTTATTCTTACATTTTCTCAACAAATACACATAACCATTTTTGTTGATCTCTTGCATCATTAAGGTGATAACGTCCAAACATAGGAGTGAATCTTGTTTGGGTTGAGTTTTTCAGTGGGTTTTTTCTTGAATAAAACCACGGGTTTTGTCCTCCAAGATCAAATAGATTTGGGGGTTTTTGGTACAAATTTTTGTGTGCATTGAATTCAGTCGAGCGAAGGTGATTGAAGAACTGTGGATTCTGTCAATCTAGTAGCGTTAACTGGAGGATTGTGCAATAAATGTTTGGGATCGAACTGTGTGTGGATTGAAATCAGCCGAGCGAAGGTGATTTAAGACCGGTGTGTTCATTCAATCTAGTAGCTGTAAACAGAGGTTTTTTCAACACGTTCGAGGCACTTGATTCAACTCAAATCAAGGGAAAAGAAGACATAGTATCAGTATCAACGAGGTTTCTTGAGTGTGTGATGGCTAAGGCTTCTCTTGTAAAAACAATTTGCAACAAGATTATAGATATCTCAATTCTAGATTTAGAATTGGGGGCAGACATACCCGAAGCGAGGACGAAAAGGGAACTGCCTAAACAAACTTGGTGTCGTTTTCTCTTTCCCTGTCTCTTTAATTTTCGAACTGTTTACACTTGTGATTATTCAATTGATCGATAAAGTTTTGTTATAGTATAGTGCAGAAAAACTGATTTGAAAACATTGCACAATCACTTTGATTGTGCTTGGTAAAAATTCTGCACTAAACTTACATAGAAGTCATAGCTTGGAGTGTGTCACACTCCAAGTGCTCGATAAATTGAATGCTCACAAAGTGTTTGATAAATTGTTAATTTGGTTTATTTTTTAATTGGTCATTGGAAATTGAACAACATTGAGTGTTGTCAAGTAGATTGATTAATAGTAAAGTTTGTGATTCAATTTTCTTATCGAGCCTATCGTTCCATTTGGATTACGCATATCTGGTCCTTTCGTTAACTAGTTTGTTTAGACGATATAGTCCTCGGCCGCTTCCGCAAACAATTTTTAAAATCAAATTTAAGCGCTGACTCTCCATTAAAAAGTAGTGATCTATTCAACCCCCCTTTCTAAATCAGCTGTCGTCGTCTAACAAGTGGTATTAGGAGCATCAGTTTATCTAGTGCTTCAAGTATAACTTTTTAGAAAATGGCAAACAAACCGAAAGGGGCTTACAATAAAGCACCAATTTTTAACGGTGAGAACTATAGTTACTGGAAGGATTGTATGCGCATGCATATCAATTCTATTGATATGAAGGTATGGAGCGTTATACAAAATGGTCCAATGGAAATTACCATGACCAATGCGGATAACGTGGTAGTACCTAAGTCGGAAGCACAATGGAATGAAGAAGATGAGAAAAAGTATAGCTACAATTGGAAAGCTAGAAATATCTGATCTCCTCCTTGGGTGTTGATGAGTATTATAGAGTTTCACATTGTACAACGGCTAAAGCTATGTGGGACGCATTACAATTTGCCCATGAGGGAACTAATGACGTCAAACTAGCTAGAATCAATACTTTGACTCAAGAGTTCAACCTCTTTCACATGAAGCAAGGGGAAACCATTGCCGACATGCAAAAGAGGTTCACTCATTTAATCAATAAACTTAACTCACTTGGTAGACCGGTTTCTAATGACGTTGCTACTAATAAAATCTTGAGGTGTCTTACTAGGGATTGGCAACCAAAGCTGACCGGCATAAAAGAAGCCAACGACCTCATGCCGTTAAACATCACAACTTTATTTGGGAAGCTCGAGGAACATGAGCAAATGCTCATTAGTCTTGACCAATTTTAGAAAAGAGAGAAGAAGGAAAAGACCAAGACCAAAGATACGGAAAAGAAGTCAATAGCTCTAAAGGCTTCTAGTTCAAAGTCCTCCGCAAATGAGCTAAGTGAGAGTGAATATAGTGAGGATGAGCAAGAAGATTCGAATAAGGATATGGATTATTTGTGAGGCGATACAATCGCTATATAAAGAAAAATGGTATTCAACATTTAGAAAAGAACCTCGTCAACTGTAGAAAACAATCAAGGTTTCCAAGAATGAAGGCAAAAAGAGTGGAAAAACTAAAGGGTCATGCTATAACTGTGAAAAAGTCGGCCATTATAATCCGGATTGTCCATTATTGAAGAAGGACAAAGGAAAGGATAAAAGTCGTCAAGGAAAGAAACAAGGTAAACCTAGAAGAGCCTATATCGCTTGGGAAAGCGATAGTGAATCATCTAGTGATGAGAGTTCAAGTGACGAAGAAGAGTCTGTAACCTTTGCCTTTCCGCTCACCAAAGGAAAAAGAATAAAATGGTACAACGTCTTGAGACCACGGAAAGAAGATGGATTCTTGATAGTGGCTGCTCAAGAGATATGACGGGAGACATATCTTTTTTCATTGACTTTGTGGGGAAGAAAAAGGGATTTGTTACCTATGGAGACAACAATAAAGGGTCAATACTCGGCAAAGGTAGTGTAGGTAATCCCTCTTCTACTACTATCTCAGACGTGCTTCTTGTTAAGGGTCTTAAGCACAACCTATTAAGCATTAGTCAATTATTTGACAAGGATTATAAAGTATCATTTTTAAAAGATTGTTGCATAATTGAGAATAGTGATAAAAAAGATGTGTTTGAAGGCCTGAGGGTCATAACGTCTATATGCTAGACTTGAATGAGGTATCGTTGAGTAGCGGCAAGTGTCTAGTTACCATGACTGAAGATTCATGGTTATGGCATAGGCGTTTGGCACATCTCAATTTTGATCTGCATAATAAAATAGTTTCTATAGACCTAGTAATCGGCTTAACCAAAATCAAGTTCACAAAGGATCACTTATGTGATGCGTGCCAAATGGGGAAGCAAACTAGGATCTCGTTTAAGTCTAAAAACATTGTTTTAACCACGAGACCCCTTGAACTCCTCCATACGGACCTCTTTGGACAATCTAGGATTAAGAGCTTAGGTGGTAACTACTATGGTTTTGTGATTGCCGATGACTTTTCTAGGCTTTGCTGGACTATTTTCTTAGCAAGCAAGAGCAATACTTTTTTGGCTTGAGAAGTTTACCAAGCTATCTCAAAACAAATTGAACACAAACATTGTATCAATTAGAAGTGATCATGGATGTGAGTTCGAAAATCATCTTTTTGAAGAATTTTGCGATAGCCATGGGATTGATCATAATTTTTCTGCACCGCGTACCCCTCAACAAAACAGAGGTGTGGAACGTAAAAATAAAATTTTGGAAGAATTGGGAAGGACTATGATCAATGAGAGTGGCCTTCCAAAATACTTCTGGGCCGATGCCATTAGTACGGCTTGTTACGTTTTGAATAGGGTGCTCATCTATCCTATTCTAAACAAAACATCGTATGAGCTTTTGAAAGGGAGGAGGCCCAACATATCTCACCTTCACGTTTTTGGTTGTAAGTGTTTTCGTGTTGAATAATGGTAAAGAGAAACTTGGTAAGTTTGATGCTAAGGCCGACGAAGGTATCTTTCTTGGATACTCTCAGTCTAGTAAGGCATATAGGGTCTACAATAAGAGGTTACTTACTGTTGAGGAGTCTGTACACGTTACTTTTGATGAGTCTTATCCGAAAAATGTTGGAAAAGGTACTTCTTTTCATGGTGCAGGTGTATCTTCAGAAGACATACTCAAGGACACTGATAAAGGGATTGATCAACCTGAAGCAGTGCATGTTGAGGAGGAAAAAGATCACAAACCTGAGAAGATTGAGGAGGATCGTCCGAATAATAAAGATGACCTTCCTCCAGCTTGGAAGTCTTCCAAAGACCATCTCATCGACAACATACTCGGTGATATCTCAAAGGGAGTAACAACTCGATCCAAGCTAAGTAACTTCTGTTATTACTTCGCCTTCGTCTCACAAGTTGAGCCTAAAAACTCAAAAGAGGCCTTACTCGATGAACATTAGCTTTTGTCAATGCAAGAGAGGTTAAATCAATTTAAAAGAAATGAGGTTTGGGACCTTGTCCCTCCTCCGCGAGGCCATCGAGTAATCGGAACCTGATGGGTGTTTAGGAAAAAGCTCGACGAAAATGGAGTTATAACTAGAAATAAAGTGCGCTTAGTTGGGCAAGGGTATAACCAAAAGGAAGGCATAGACTATGAGGAAGCTTATGCGCCTGTTGCCCGACTCGAGGTTATACATATGTTGCTTGCCTACGCATATGCAAAAAACTTCAAATTATTTCAAATGGATGTAAAAAGTGCTTTTCTGAACGGTCATATTAATGAAGAGGTTTATGTATCCCAACCTCCTGGTTTTGAATCCCATAAGTATCCTGATCATGTTTATAAGCTCACACACTCTTTGTACGGTCTCAAACAAGCCCTTAGGGCTTGGTATGAGCGTCTTAGCAAATTTCTACTAGATCAAGGGTACTCTAGAGGGAAGGTTGACACAACCCTCTTCATTAAACGTCAAGGAAAACACCAAATTTTGGTACAAGTATATGTAGACGATATTATAGTTGGTTCTACTAATATAAATATGGTCAAGGATTTTTCTAAGTTAATGCAGGGAGAGTTCGAGATGAGCATGATGGGGGAGCTAAACTATTTCCTCAGATTGCAAATCAAGCAACTTGAAGAAGGGACATTCGTGAGCCAGACAAAGTATTGTCTTGAGCTACTCAAGCGCTTCGACATGGCTAGCTATTAAGCTATCGACACTCCGATGCCTACTTGCATCAACTTGAGTCGAGATGAGAATGGTAAGGATGTAGATGTGAAGAAATATAGAGGTATGATTTGCTCTCTCCTCTATCTTACCGCATCCCGACCAGATATCATGTTTAGTGTCTGTATGTGTGCTAGGTACCAATCGTGTTCCAAGGAATCTCATTTAAAATCCGTGAAGCGCATACTTAGATACCTATGCGGTACTCCAAAGTATGGGCTTTGGTGCTCCAAGGGAATCGAGTGCTCTTTGGTTGGCTATTCCAATTCCGACTTTTCCGGTTGCAAATCGAATAGGAAAAGCACAAGTGGAACTTGTCATTTTTTCTCAAATTCCTTAGTGAGTTAGCATAGCAAAAAGCAAGTTTCCGTTGCTTTGTCAACAACTGAGGCGGAATACGTTGCGGCCGGTAGTTGTTATGCTCAAGTCTTGTGGCTTAAGCAACAATTACTCGACTTCAATGTTCAACTTAAACGTACTCCTATTTTGTGTGATAATACAAGTTCCATATACCTAACCAAAAACCCGGTATTACATTCTCTCACGAAACATATAGAAATACGCCATCATTTCCTTAGGGATCATGTAGAGAAAGGTGGTGTGGTATTTGAGCATGTTGATTCTACGAATCAACTTGCGGATATTTTCACCAAACCTCTTGCTGTAGCGCGATTTTTGTGGTCCTGAGTCACGATCGCTTGGTTAGTACAGTTCGATTCATTTTTTATCCTATTGAGTTGTTTAAGGAAGGGAAATAGATGTCTCCAATTAACCCTGCTTGCATACTGAGTTTGAACAGCGGTCTGTTAGGTTACAAATGCTATGTGGATGTGGGGCCCAACCTTTGGTTATTTTGTTAAGAACACAGTGTCTGGATTATTTGTGAGGTTTTTGGTAATGTGTTTAAATCTGATGCTTTTGGGTTGATTTGGTGGAGATACTAGATTTTGGGTTTTTGATTAGTATGCTCACTAATATTTTTTCAATCTTATGCCTACGTATTCCCATTTAACGAAACAGGGAAATCAGAGTGATCGTAGTTCCTCCTATTCTATGGGAGGAAAAGAGGTTGTTTTGGTGTCTTGTTCAAAGCCCAAGACATGAAGCTAAAGGTGGTTTGTATCTTGTTCAAAGCCCAAGATGTGAAGCTAAAGGTTTGACTGAGAGAAAACTTGTCATCTCTAAAGAGGAGTTGTTGATGTTTGTATGCTGTGTGCAAGGCACAACTTTGATGCTAAAAGGTTGATTGACTCAACCAGGGTTTTCTTTATACAAAGCCTAAGAGGATGCTATTGACCCAACAAGAGGGGGTTTTTATATGTCTTGTACGAAGCCCAAGACGGAGGCTAAAAGGGAAGTGACTCAACAAGAGAGTCTGTTTGACGGGTGATTGACTCAACAAGAGAGTCTTTTATACTCAACAAGAGAGTTTTTTGTTGTGCCTTGTATGAAGCCCAAGACGGAGGCTAAAAGTGTTTGACTCAACAAGAGAGTCTTTTATACTCAACAAGAGAGTGTTTTCTATCTCGTATGAAGCCCGAGATGGAGGCTAAAGTGTTTGACTCAACAAGAGAGTCTTTTATACTCAACAAGAGAGTGATTTTCTATCTTGTATGAAGCCCGAGATAGAGGCTAAAAGTGGTTGACTCAACAAGAGAGTCTTTTATACTCAACAAGAGAGTGATTTTCTATCTCGTATGAAGCCTGAGATGGAGGCTAAAGTGTTTGACTCAATAAGAGAGTCTTTTATACTCAACAAGAGAGTTTTTCTATCTCGTATGAATCCCGAGATGGAGGCTAAAAGTGGTTGACTCAACAAGAAAGTCTTTTATACTCAATAAGAGAGTGTGAAAAGGTTAGCTTCGCTGGGGAGAATCATTGTACAAAGCCCAAAAGGAGCTTATCTATGCTGGTGACTGTTTCAGTTTAGTGACAGGTCCAATATGTTGGATAAAAGAGAAAATCAGTTCTTATGAAGTATGTCAGATACCATGAGGCTCCGATGGGTTGATGACAATAAAATGGTCTGAGTTGGAATTTTTACTGTATTGTGACAGTTGAGTTCTTTCCTCTGGTGAGAATTTCTGTGAGTTTACAGTAATTGACTCATGCTGGGAAAAAGTAAAGGTAAGGTTGTGCTTTGGTATTGACCAGAGGATCATGGTTATTTCCTGTTCTTTAAGGAAATGGGAAATCCAAAGGGTATTGAGACTGTCCAAGTCTACTGGTGTTTTGAGAAATTGATTCTCAGATAGTGAATGATGTTTGTATGATGCCCAAGAGAAGGCTGGTATGTTAAGGGATGGAGGTCAACCCATTAACTGGTCTGACACTTGACTCAGAAAGACAGCTCTAGCAAATTGATGACTAGGTTCTGTTCCTATACCTGTAGAGGTCACTGGGTCCTTGTACTAAGCCCAAGAGAAGACATGAAAGCTTTTAAGAAGCCAAAGGGTCCTTGTACAACGCCCAAGAGAAGGCAAGGTGCTTTTAAGAAGCCTGTGGGTCCCTAAACCCCGAGAAGTTCAAGACATGTCATTCACCGAGAATAGATCAAGCCAGGAAAGTATGAGAATTTGGAAGAAACTCAAGAGATGCCATTCACGGAGAAAAGATCATCTCTGGAGAGTTAGAGTTTCTTTAACAATTTCTAAGGGTGACAGTCTGAGAAAGGGTTCACTGAGAATGATGTCTTTCACGTCTCCATATTGTTTAACCCCAAGAGGAGGGAAGACTGTATCTGGTAATCCTATGGGGGATCTAGTTTTGTTTGTATTTAAGAGTGACCAACAGGGCTTTACCTAGTGCTAGACGTAGTTGTCGGGGAAAACTCTAAATAACTATACTAGTATTGCACAATTGATATTTGACAAGTATATAAAAGGATGTGAAAGAAGACTTACAGTGAGCAGCCCCACAATATAGTTATATATATGAAAGCGGATAAAGAAAGCGGGTAAACACTTACTCAGTTGTAGAGCTTCCATGCTGTTTTGTTAGTTGTTCAACAAAGAAAGCTTTGATAACAATATTATATTCTAAATTAAAGAAGAAAGTACTTTGAAAAGATTGTTGGGGCTTACAGCTCAAGGAGAGGCCCAAGGTTTTATCAGTGATTGCACTGTTGTTTTGAAATTGTACAGGGACTTATACAAGTGATTGAGGCCCAAAAAGGTTTTCTGTACAAAGGGATGGGTCTTACACTCTCTCAAGAGGCCCAAAGGTGTTTAAAGAAAAGGAATGGGGCTTATAACACGAGGGTAGGCCCAGATGATTTTGATTTTTGAACTGGCGATCGCGCCGAGGTTTCTTTAACGTACTGGGTCTTATACAATGCACTGAGGCCCAAAAAGGTTTTGGTTAAAAAAGGGGTTTGGGTCTTACACTCTATTAGAGGCCCAAAGGTGATTTTGAAAGAAAATATGGGGTTTCAACTCAAGGAGAGGCCCAGATGATTTTGTTTGAAAAATGACGATCGCGCCGAGATTTCTTTAATGTACTGGGTCTTATACAATGCATTGAGGCCCAAAAAGGTTTTATTTACAAGGGATGGGTCTTACACTCTATTAGAGGCCCAAAGGTGTTTGAAAAATATTTGTGAGGGTGAAAATCAAAGAAACCCTAAATTTGTTTTCCTTTAAAAGTAAATATTTAAAGAAAATCAATAAAATGATAAAAAATACCAAATAAGTTTGAATAAACCACTTGTGATTTTTGTTTAGGGTTTGAAAAATGAGGTTTTAATCACAAAATGAATTAAAACTCATTTGGTTTTGATTTTCAAGGTAAATATTTACTTTTAAATGTTTAAAACCAATTAAAAATGAATTTATTCACAAAAATACTAATTATATTAAATAAATAATATAAATTTGATTTTTTTTGTGGGATAAAATATTTCAACATTTTTGTATTTTTGGCAAAAAGAACCAATAAAAAATAATTAAAATTGAGGGAGTTATTAAATTTTCAAATCATTAAAAATAATATGAAAAATAGTAAAATATGAAAAATATGAAGAAAAGTGGTAAAAAAGAGGATCTGGGGCGAGGGGGATTTGAACCCCAGACCTCTTGTGTACAGGGCGCGCGCCTTACCACTGGGGTGGTGATACATCCGTTGATTGAAACACAACCACAAATATACAAGGCTTGCCTTGTTTTTGGCCTGGCCCAAGGCAAGGCAAGGCAAAATTTTGGTTGGAAACGTGAAGGCCATAACTTTCTCATTTCTCCATGGATTGGGACAAAATTTAGGTCTATCCTGCCTAGAATTTCACAAGGAATCCAATGGTGGTGGTGTTTTTTTAGATCATGCTCCTATTGAAAAACCCGAGAGTGGTTTTGAAATAGGCCATGATTTGCATTTTTTGTCGTATCTCTTGGTACAGGTATGAATTATATGATAAATTTGTGCAAACACAACACATATAACATGTATAAGAGATGCATGATCAGTGGACATCAAAGGAAAGCATGATTCAAAGAATTCAAGTTGTGATGCTTACCCCTTTTTTGGAGCTTTTGTGCAATCTGTC